>JAMKOQ010000457.1:0-41799 GCA_026770425.1 Boechera divaricarpa | reverse complement strand
AATAAAATAAAAATAAGGTATTTCATAATATAATTTGAAATATTAAAACATACACGACTTATGAGCATATTTATACCCTTATTTTTCTTTGGTGGTTTTCAACATTTCATGAACTTATTTTGCTGATTCGAGTTTATTATGAGGTACTTCTGTTTTCAATGGAAGATAATGAAATCTCGAAATGAAATTCTCATTATAAAGTTTTATATGTTGAATCTTACACCACTTATGAGCATATTTATCCCCTTAATTCACTTTGGTGGTTTTCAACATTTCATGAACTTATTTTCCTCCATCTTGATTTTTATGAGTTATCACTGTTTTCAATGGAACGTCACGAAATCTCGAAACCAATGTCATAATAAAATTTGAAATATTGAAACATACACCATTTATGAGCATATTTATCCCATTAATTCACTTTGGTGGTTTTCAACATTTCATGAACTTATTTTTCTCCTTCTCGATTCTTATGAGTTATCGTTGTTTTCAATGGAAGATCATGAAATCTCGAAACGCAATTCTCATTATAAAGTTTATTATGTTGAATCTTACACCACTTATGAGCATATATATCCCCTTAATTCACTTTGGTGGTTTTCAACATTTCATGAACTTATTTTTCTCCTTCTCGAATCTTATGAGTTATCGCTGTTTTCAATGGAACATCATGAAATTTCGAAATAAAATTATCATTATAATGTTTTATATATTGAATCTTACACCACTTATGAGCATATTTATCCCCTTAATTCACTTTGGTGGTTTTCAACATTTCATGAACTTATTTTCCTCCTTCTAGATTTTTATGAGTTACGTTGTTTTAAATGAAAGGTCACGAAATCTTAAAACGGTATGTCATAATAAAATTTGAAATATTGAAACATACACCACTTATGAGCATATTTATCCCATTAATTCACTTTGGTGGTTTTCAACATTTCATGAACTTATTTTTCTCCTTCTCGATTCTTATGAGTTATCGCTGTTTTCAATGGAAGATAATGAAATCTCGAAACGCAATTCTCATTATAAAGTTTTATATGTTGAATCTTACACCACTTATGAGCATATTTATTCCCTTAATTCACTTTGGTGGTTTTCAACATTTCATGAACTTATTTTTCTCCTTCTCGATTCTTATGAGTTATCGTTGTTTTCAATGGAAGATCATGAAATCTCGAAACGCAATTCGCATTATAAAGTTTTATATATTGAATCTTACACCACTTATGAACATATTTATCCCCTTAATTCACTTTGGTGGTTTTCAACATTTCATGAACTTATTTTCCTCCATCTTGATTTTTATGAGTTATCTCTGTTTTCAATGGAACGTCACGAAATCTCGAAACGCAATGTCATAATAAAATTTGAAATATTGAAACATACACCACTTATGAGCATATTTATCCCCTTAATTCACTTTGGTGGTTTTCAACATTTCAGGAACTTATTTTCCTCCATCTTGATTTTTATGAGTTATCCTGTTTTCAATGGAAGTCACGAAATCTCGAAACGCAATGTCATAATAAAATTTGAAATATTGAAACATACACCACTTATGAGCATATTTATCCCCTTAATTCACTTTGGTGGTTTTCAACATTTCATGAACTTATTTTCCTCTTTCTAGATTTTTATGAGTTATGTTGTTTTCAATGGAAGGTCACGAAATCTCAAAACAGTATGTCATAATGAAATTTGAAATATTGAAACATACACCATTTATGAGCATATTTATCCCCTTAATTCACTTTAGTGGTTTTCAATATTTCATGAACTTATTTTTCTCCTTCTCGATTCTTATGAGTTATCGCTGTTTGCAATGGAAGATAATGAAATCTCAAAACGCAATTCTCATTATAAAGTTTTATATATTGAATCTTACACCACTTATGAGCATATTTATCCCCTTAATTCACTTTGGTGGTTTTCAACATTTCATGAACTTATTTTCCTCCATCTTGATTTTTATGAGTTATCACTGTTTTCAATGGAAGTCACGAAATCTCGAAACGCAATGTCATAATAAAATTTGAAATATTGAAACATACACCACTTATGAGCATATTTATCCCATTAATTCACTTTGGTGGTTTTCAACATTTCATGAACTTATTTTTCTCCTTCTCGATTCTTATGAGTTATCGTTGTTTTCAATGGAAGATCATGAAATCTCGAAACGCATTTCATTATAATGTTTTATATTGAAACTTACACCACTTATGAGAATATTTATCCCCTTAATTCACTTTGGTGGTTTTCAACATTTCATGAACTTATTTTTCTCCTTCTCGATTCTTATGAGTTATCGTTGTTTTCAATGGAACATCATGAAATCTCGAAATACAATTATCATTATAAAGTTTTATATATTGAATCTTACACCACTTATGAGCATATTTATCCCCTTAATTCACTTTGGTGGTTTTCAACATTTCATGAACTTATTTTCCACCATCTTGATTTTTATGAGTTATCTCTGTTTTCAATGGAACGTCACGAAATCTCAAAACGCAATGTCATAATAAAATTTGAAATATTGAAACATACACCACTTATGAGCATATTTATCCCCTTAATTCACTTTGGTGGTTTTCAACATTTCATGAACTTATTTTTCTCCTTCTCGATTCTTATGAGTTATCACTGTTTTCAATGGAAGATCATGAAATCTCGAAACACAATTCTCATTATAAAGTTTTATATATTGAATCTTACACCACTTATGAGCATATTTATCCCCTTAATTCACTTTGGTGGTTTTAAACATTTCATGAACTTATTTTCCTCTTTCTCGATTTTTATGAGTTATGTTGTTTTCAATGGAAGATCACGAAATCTCAAAACGCAATGTCATAATAAAATTTGAAATATTGAAACATACACCACTTATGAGCATATTTATCCCCTTAATTCACTTTGGTGGTTTTCAACATTTCATGAACTTATTTTTCTCCTTCTCGATTCTTATGAGTTATCGCTGTTTTCAATGGAAGATCATGAAATCTCGAAACGCAATTATCATTATAATGTTTTATATATTGAATCTTACACCACTTATGAGCATATTTATCCCCTTAATTCACTTTGGTGGTTTTCAACATTTCATGAACTTATTTTCCTCTTTCTCGATTTTTATGAGTTATGTTGTTTTCAATGAAAGGTCACGAACTGTCAAAACGGTATGTCATAATAAAATTTGAAATATTAAAACATACACCACTAATGAGCATATTTATCCCATTAATTCACTTTGGTGGTTTTCAACATTTCATGAACTTATTTTTCTCCTTCTCGATTCTTATGAGTTATCGCTGTTTTCAATGGAAGATCATGAAATCTCGAAACGCAATTATCATTAAAATTTTATATATTGAAACTTACACCACTTATGAGCATATTTATCCCCTTAATTCACTTTGGTGGTTTTCAACATTTCATGAACTTATTTTTCTCCTTCTCGATTCTTATGAGTTATCGCTGTTTTCAATGGAAGATCATGAAATCTCGAAACGCAATTATCATTAAAAATTTTATATATTGAAACTTACACCATTTATGAGCATATTTATCCCATTAATTCACTTTGGTGGTTTTCAACATTTCATGAACTTGTTTTTCTCCTTCTCGATTCTTATGAGTTATCGTTGTTTTCAATGGAAGATCATGAAATCTCGAAATGCAATTTTCATTATAATGTTTTATTTATTGAATCTTACACCACTTATGAGCATATTTATCCCCTTAATTCACTTTGGTGGTTTTCAACATTTCATGAACTTATTTTCCTCTTTCTAGATTTTTATGAGTTATGTTGTTTTCAATGAAAGGTCACGAAATCTCAAAACGGTATGTCATAATAAAATTTGAAATATTGAAACATACACCACTTATGAGCATATTTATCCCTTAATTCACTTTGGTGGTTTTCAACATTTCATGAACTTATTTTTCTCCTTCTCGATTCTTATGAGTTATCGCTGTTTTCAATGGAAGATCATGAAATCTCGAAACGCAATTATCATTATAAAGTTTTATATATTGAATCTTACACCACTTATGAGCATATTTATCCCCTTAATTCACTTTGGTGGTTTTCAACATTTCATGAACTTATTTTCCTCCATCTTGATTTTTATGAGTTATCCTTGTTTTCAATGGAAGTCACGAAATCTCGAAACGCAATGTCATAATAAAATTTGAAATATTGAAATATACACCACTTATGAGCATATTTATCCCCTTAATTCACTTTGGTGGTTTTCAACATTTCATGAACTTATTTTCCTCCATCTTGATTTTTATGAGTTATCCCTGTTTTCAATGGAAGTCACGAAATCTCGAAACGCAATGTCATAATAAAATTTGAAATATTGAAACATACACCACTTATGAGCATATTTATCCCCTTAATTCACTTTGGTGGTTTTCAACATTTCATGAACTTATTTTCCTCTTTCTAGATTTTTATGAGTTATGTTGTTTTCAATGAAAGGTCACGAAATCTCAAAACAGTATGTCATAATAAAATTTGAAATATTGAAACATACACCATTTATGAGCATATTTATCCCATTAATTCACTTTGGTGGTTTTCAACATTTCATGAACTTATTTTTCTCCTTCTCGATTCTTATGAGTTATCGCTGTTTTCAATGGAAGATCATGAAATCTCGAAACGCAATTATCATTATAAAGTTTTATATATTGAATCTTACACCACTTATGAACATATTTATCCCCTTAATTCACTTTGGTGGTTTTCAACATTTCATTAACTTATTTTCCTCCATCTTGATTTTTATGAGTTATCACTGTTTTCAATGGAACGTCACGAAATATCGAAACGCAATGTCATAATAAAATTTGAAATATTGAAACATACACCACTTATGAGCATATTTATCCCCTTAATTCACTTTGGTGGTTTTCAACATTTCATGAACTTATTTTTCTCCTTCTCGATTCTTATGAGTTATCACTGTTTTTAATGGAAGATAATGAAATCTCGAAACACAATTCTCATTATAAAGTTTTATATGTTGAATCACCACTTATGAGCATATTTATCCCATTAATTCACTTTGGTGGTTTACATCATTTCATGAACTTATTTTTCACCTTCTCGATTCTTATGAGTTATCGCTGTTTTCAATGGAAGATCATGAAATTTCGAAATAAAATTATCATTATAATGTTTTATATATTGAATCTTACACCACTTATGAGCATATTTATCCTCTTAATTCACTTTGGTGGTTTTCAACATTTCATGAACTTATTTTCCTCTTTCTAGATTTTTATGAGTTATGTTGTTTTCAATGAAAGGTCACGAACTCTCAAAACGGTATGTCATAATAAAATTTGAAATATTGAAACATACACCACTTATAAGCATATTTATCCCATTAAGTCACTTTGGTGGTTTTCAACATTTCATGAACTTATTTTTCTCCTTCTCGATTCTTATGAGTTATTGCTGTTTTCAATGGAAGATCATGAAATTTCAAAATAAAATTATCATTATAATGTTTTATATATTGAATCTTACACCACTTATGAGCATATTTATCCCCTTAATTCACTTTGGTGGTTTTCAACATTTCATGAACTTATTTTCCTCTATCTTAATTTTTATTAGTCATCACTCTTTTCAAAGGAACTTCACAAATTCTCAAAACGCAATGTCATAATAAAATTTGAAATATTGAAACATACACCACTTATGAGCATATTTATCCTCTTAATTCACTTTGGTGGTTTTCAACATTTCATGAACTTATTTTTCTCCTTCTCGATTCTTATGAGTTATCGCTGTTTTCAATGGAAGATAATGAAATCTCGAAACGCAATTATCATTATAAAGTTTTATATATTGAAACTTACACCACTTATGAGCATATTTATCCCTTAATTCACTTTGGTGGTTTTCAACATTTCATGAACTTATTTTCCTCCTTCTCGATTTTTATGAGTTATGTTGTTTTCAATGGAAGATCACGAAATCTCAAAACAGTATGTCATAATAAAATTTGAAATATTGAAACATACACCACTTATGAGCATATTTATCCCCTTAATTCACTTTGGTGGTTTTCAACATTTCATGAACTTATTTTTCTCCTTCTCGATTCTTATGAGTTATCGCTGTTTTCAATGGAAGATCATGAAATTTCGAAATAAAATTATCATTATAATGTTTTATATATTGAATCTTACACCACTTATGAGCATATTTATCCCCTTAATTCACTTTGGTTGTTTTCAACATTTCATGAACTTATTTTCCTCCATCTTGATTTTTATGAGTTATCCCTGTTTTCAATGGAACGTCACGAAATCTCGAAACGCAATGTCATAATAAAATTTGAAATATTGAAACATACACCACTTATGAGCATATTTATCCCATTAATTCACTTTGGTGGTTTTCAACATTTCATGAACTTATTTTTCTCCTTCTCGATTCTTAGGAGTTATCGTTGTTTTCAATGGAAGATCATGAAATTTCGAAATGCAATTATCATTAAAATATTTTATATATTGAAACTTACACCACTTATGAGCATATTTATACCCTTAATTCACTTTGGTGGTTTTCAACATTTCATGAACTTATTTTTCTCCTTCTCGATTCTTATGAGTTATCGCTGTTTTCAATGGAAGATCATGAAATTTCGAAATAAAATTATCATTATAATGTTTTATATATTGAATCTTACACCACTTATGAGCATATTTATCCCCTTAATTCACTTTGGTGGTTTTAAACATTTCATGAACTTATATTCCTCTTTCTAGATTTTTATGAGTTATGTTGTTTTCAATGGAAGGTCACGAAATCTCAAAACGGTATGTCATAATAAAATTTGAAATATTGAAACATACACCACTTATGAGCATATTTATCCCCTTAATTCACTTTGGTGGTTTTCAACATTTCATGAACTTATTTTTCTCCTTCTCGATTCTTATGAGTTATCGCTGTTTTCAATGGAAGATCATGAAATTTCGAAACGCAATTATCATTAAAATTTTATATATTGAAACTTACACCACTTATGAGCATATTTATCCCTTAATTCACTTTGGTGGTTTTCAACATTTCATGAACTTATTTTTCTCCTTCTCGATTCTTATGAGTTATCGCTGTTTTCAATGGAAGATCATGAAATCTCAAAACGCAATTATCATTAAAATTTTATATATTGAAACTTACACCACTTATGAGCATATTTATCCCTTAATTCACTTTGGTGGTTTTCAACATTTCATGAACTTATTTTTCTCCTTCTCGATTCTTATGAGTTATCGCTGTTTTCAATGGAAGATCATGAAATTTCGAAATAATTATCATTATAATGTTTTATATATTGAATCTTACACCACTTATGAGCATATTTATCCCCTTAATTCACTTTGGTGGTTTTCAACATTTCATGAACTTATTTTCCTCCTTCTCGATTTTTATGAGTTATGTTGTTTTCAATGGAAGGTCACGAAATCTCAAAACGGTATGTCATAATAAAATTTGAAATATTGAAACATACACCACTTATGAGCATATTTATCCCTTAATTCACTTTGGTGGTTTTCAACATTTCATGAACTTATTTTTCTCCTTCTCGATTCTTATGAGTTATCGCTGTTTTCAATGGAAGATCATGAAATCTCGAAATAAAATTATCATTATAAAGTTTTATATATTGAATCTTACACCACTTATGAGCATATTTATCCCCTTAATTCACTTTGGTGGTTTTCAACATTTCATGAACTTATTTTCCTTTAGATTTTTATGAGTTATGTTGTTTTCAATGAAGTCACGAAATCTCAAACGCATATGTCATAATAAAATTTGAAATATTGAAACATACACCACTTATGAGCATATTTATCCCTTAATTCACTTTGGTGGTTTTCAACATTTCATGAACTTATTTTTCTCCTTCTCGATTCTTATGAGTTATCGCTGTTTTCAATGGAAGATCATGAAATCTCGAAACGCAATTATCATTATAAAGTTTTATATATTGAATCTTACACCACTTATGAGCATATTTATCCCCTTAATTCACTTTGGTGGTTTTCAACATTTCATGAACTTATTTTCCTCCTTCTTGATTTTTATGAGTTATCCTTGTTTTCAATGGAAGTCACGAAATCTCGAAACGCAATGTCATAATAAAATTTGAAATATTGAAACATACACCACTTATGAGCATATTTATCCCCTTAATTCACTTTGGTGGTTTTCAACATTTCATGAACTTATTTTCCTCCTTCTTGATTTTTATGAGTTATCGCTGTTTTCAATGGAAGTCACGAAATCTCGAAACGCAATGTCATAATAAAATTTGAAATATTGAAACATACACCACTTATGAGCATATTTATCCCCTTAATTCACTTTGGTGGTTTTCAACATTTCATGAACTTATTTTCCTCCTTCTAGATTTTTATGAGTTATGTTGTTTTCAATGGAAGATCACGAAATCTCAAAACAGTATGTCATAATAAAATTTGATATATTGAAACATACACCATTTATGAGCATATTTATCCCATTAATTCACTTTGGTGGTTTTCAACATTTCATGAACTTATTTTTCTCCTTCTCGATTCTTATGAGTTATCGCTGTTTTCAATGGAAGATCATGAAATCTCGAAACGCAATTCTCATTATAAAGTTTTATATATTGAATCTTACACCACTTATGAGCATATTTATCCCCTTAATTCACTTTGGTTGTTTTCAACATTTCATGAACTTATTTTCCTCCATCTTGATTTTTATGAGTTATCCCTGTTTTCAATGGAACGTCACGAAATCTCGAAACGCAATGTCATAATAAAATTTGAAATATTGAAACATACACCACTTATGAGCATATTTATCCTCTTAATTCACTTTGGTGGTTTTCAACATTTCATGAACTTATTTTTCTTCTTCTCGATTCTTATGAGTTATCGTTGTTTTCAATGGAAGATCATGAAATCTCGAAACGCAATTCTCATTATAAAGTTTTATATATTGAATCTTACACCACTTATGAGCATATTTATCCCCTTAATTCACTTTGGTTGTTTTCAACATTTCATGAACTTATTTTTCTCCTTCTCGATTCTTATGAGTTATCGCTGTTTTCAATGGAAGATCATGAAATTTCGAAATAAAATTATCATTATAATGTTTTATATATTGAATCTTACACCACTTATGAGCATATTTATCCCCTTAATTCACTTTGGTGGTTTTCAACATTTCATGAACTTATTTTCCTCTTTCTAGATTTTTATGAGTTATGTTGTTTTCAATGAAAGGTCACGAACTCTCAAAACGGTATGTCATAATAAAATTTGAAATATTGAAACATACACCACTTATGAGCATATTTATCCCCTTAATTCACTTTGGTGGTTTTCAACATTTCATGAACTTATTTTTCTCCTTCTCGATTCTTATGAGTTATCGCTGTTTTCAATGGAAGATCATGAAATTTCGAAATAAAATTATCATTATAATGTTTTATATATTGAATCTTACACCACTTATGAGCATATTTATCCCCTTAATTCACTTTGGTGGTTTTCAACATTTCATGAACTTATTTTCCTCTTTCGAGATTTTTATGAGTTATCCTGTTTTCAATGGAACTTCACGAAATCTCGAAACGCAATGTCATAATAAAATTTGAAATATTGAAACATACACCACTTATGAGCATATTTATCCCATTAATTCACTTTGGTGGTTTTCAACATTTCATGAACTTATTTTTCTCCTTCTCGATTCTTAGGAGTTATCGTTGTTTTCAATGGAAGATCATGAAATTTCGAAATGCAATTATCATTAAAATATTTTATATATTGAAACTTACACCACTTATGAGCATATTTATACCCTTAATTCACTTTGGTGGTTTTCAACATTTCATGAACTTATTTTCCTCCTTCTCGATTTTTATGAGTTATGTTGTTTTCAATGGAAGATCACGAAATCTCAAAACAGTATGTCATAATAAAATTTGAAATATTGAAACATACACCACTTATGAGCATATTTATCCCCTTAATTCACTTTGGTGGTTTTCAACATTTCATGAACTTATTTTTCTCCTTCTCGATTCTTATGAGTTATCGCTGTTTTCAATGGAAGATCATGAAATCTCGAAACGCAATTGTCATTATAAAGTTTTATATATTGAATCTTACACCACTTATGAGCATATTTATCCCCTTAATTCACTTTGGTTGTTTTCAACATTTCATGAACTTATTTTCCTCCATCTTGATTTTTATGAGTTATCACTGTTTTCAATGGAACGTCACGAAATATCGAAACGCAATGTCATAATAAAATTTGAAATATTGAAACATACACCATTTATGAGCATATTTATCCCCTTAATTCACTTTGGTGGTTTTCAACATTTCATGAACTTATTTTTCTCCTTCTCGATTCTTATGAGTTATCGTTGTTTTCAATGGAAGATCATGAAATCTCGAAACGAAATTATCATTATAAAGTTTTATATATTGAATCTTACACCACTTATGAGCATATTTATCCCCTTAATTCACTTTTGTGGTTTTCAACATTTCATTAACTTATTTTCCTCCATCTTGATTTTTATGAGTTATCACTGTTTTCAATGGAAGATCATGAAATTTCGAAATAAAATTATCATTATAATGTTTTATATATTGAATCTTACACCACTTATGAGCATATTTATCCCCTTAATTCACTTTGGTGGTTTTCAACATTTCATGAACTTATTTTCCTCTTCTAGATTTTTATGAGTTATGTTGTTTTCAATGAAAGGTCACGAAATCTCAAAACGCAATGTCATAATAAAATTTGAAATATTGAAACATACACCACTTATGAGCATATTTATCCCATTAATTCACTTTGGTGGTTTTCAACATTTCATGAACTTATTTTTCTCCTTCTCGATTCTTATGAGTTATCGCTGTTTTCAATGGAAGATCATGAAATCTCGAAATGCAATTATCATTAAAAATTTTATATATTGAAACTTACACCACTTATGAGCATATTTATCCCTTAATTCACTTTGGTGGTTTTCAACATTTCATGAACTTATTTTTCTCCTTCTCGATTCTTATGAGTTATCGCTGTTTTCAATGGAAGATCATGAAATCTCGAAACGCAATTATCATTAAAAATTTTATATATTGAAACTTACACCACTTATGAGCATATTTATCCCCTTAATTCACTTTGGTGGTTTTCAACATTTCATGAACTTATTTTTCTCCTTCTCGATTCTTATGAGTTATCGTTGTTTTCAATGGAAGATCATGAAATCTCAAAATGCAATTATCATTAAAATTTTATATATTGAAACTTACACCACTTATGAGCATATTTATCCCTTAATTCACTTTGGTGGTTTTCAACATTTTATGAACTTATTTTTCTTCTTCTCGATTCTTATGAGTTATCGCTGTTTTCAATGGAAGATCATGAAATCTCGAAACGCAATTCTCATTATAATGTTTTATATATTGAATCTTACACCACTTATGAGCATATTTATCCCCTTAATTCACTTTGGTGGTTTTCAACATTTCATGAACTTATTTTCCTCTTTCTAGATTTTTATGAGTTATGTTGTTTTCAATGAAAGGTCACGAACTCTCAAAACAGTATGTCATAATAAAATTTGAAATATTGAAACATACACCATTTATGAGCATATTTATCCCCTTAATTCACTTTGGTGGTTTTCAACATTTCATGAACTTATTTTTCTCCTTCTCGATTCTTATGAGTTATCGCTGTTTTCAATGGAAGATCATGAAATTTCGAAATGAAATTATCATTATAATGTTTTATATATTGAATCTTACACCACTTATGAGCATATTTATCCCCTTAATTCACTTTTGTGGTTTTCAACATTTCATTAACTTATTTTCTTCCATCTTGATTTTTATGAGTTATCTCTGTTTTCAATGGAACGTCACGAAATCTCGAAACGCAATGTCATAATAAAATTTGAAATACTGAAACATACACCACTTATGAGCATATTTATCCCCTTAATTCACTTTGGTGGTTTTCAACATTTCATGAACTTATTTTCCTCCATCTTGATTTTTATGAGTTATCGCTGTTTTCAATGGAAGTCACGAAATCTCGAAACGCAATGTCATAATAAAATTTGAAATATTGAAACATACACCACTTATGAGCATATTTATCCCCTTAATTCACTTTGGTGGTTTTCAACATTTCATGAACTTATTTTCCTCTTTCTAGATTTTTATGAGTTATGTTGTTTTCAATGAAAGGTCACGAAATCTCAAAACAGTATGTCATAATAAAATTTGAAATATTGAAACATACACCACTTATGAGCATATTTATCCCCTTAATTCACTTTGGTGGTTTTCAACATTTCATGAACTTATTTTTCTCCTTCTCGATTCTTATGAGTTATCGCTGTTTTCAATGGAAGATCATGAAATCTCGAAACGCAATTCTCATTATAAAGTTTTATATATTGAATCTTACACCACTTATGAGCATATTTATCCCTTAATTCACTTTGGTGGTTTTCAACATTTCATGAACTTATTTTCCTCCTTCTTGATTTTTATGAGTTATCACTGTTTTCCATGGAACGTCACGAAATCTCGAAACGCAATGTCATAATAAAATTTGAAATATTGTAATATACACCACTTATGAGCATATTTATCCCATTAATTCACTTTGGTGGTTTTCAACATTTCATGAACTTATTTTCCTCCTTCTAGATTTTTATGAGTTATCGTTGTTTTCAAAGGAAGATCATGAAATCTCGAAACGCAATTCTCATTATAAAGTTTTATATATTGAATCTTACACCACTTATGAACATATTTATCCCCTTAATTCACTTTGGTGGTTTTCAACATTTCATGAACTTATTTTTCTCCTTCTCGATTCTTATGAGTTATCGCTGTTTTCAATGGAAGATCATGAAATCTCGAAATGAAATTATCATTATAATGTTTTATATATTGAATCTTACACCACTTATGAGCATATTTATCCCCTTAATTTACTTTGGTGGTTTTCAACATTTCATGAACTTATTTTCCTCCATCTTGATTTTTATGAGTTATGTTGTTTTCAATGGAAGGTCACGAAATCTCAAAACGCAATGTCATAATAAAATTTGAAATATTGAAACATACACCACTTATGAGCATATTTATCCCCTTAATTCACTTTGGTGGTTTTCAACATTTCATGAACTTATTTTTCTCCTTCTCGATTCTTATGAGTTATCGCTGTTTTCAATGGAAGATCATGAAATCTCGAAATAAAATTATCATTATAAAGTTTTATATATTGAATCTTACACCACTTATGAGCATATTTATCCCCTTAATTCACTTTGGTGGTTTTCAACATTTCATGAACTTATTTTCCTCTTTCGATTTTTATGAGTTATGTTGTTTTCAATGGAAGGTCACGAATCTCAAAACGCAATGTCATAATAAAATTTGAAATATTGAAACATACACCACTTATGAGCATATTTATCCCCTTAATTCACTTTGGTGGTTTTCAACATTTCATGAACTTATTTTTCTCCTTCTCGATTCTTATGAGTTATCGCTGTTTTCAATGGAAGATCATGAAATCTCGAAACGCAATTATCATTAAAAATTTTATATATTGAAACTTACACCACTTATGAGCATATTTATCCCTTAATTCACTTTGGTGGTTTTCAACATTTCATGAACTTATTTTCCTCCATCTTGATTTTTATGAGTTATCGCTGTTTTCAATGGAACGTCACGAAATCTCAAAACGCTATGTCATAATAAAATTTGAAATATTGAAACATACACCACTTATGAGCATATTTATCCCCTTAATTCACTTTGGTGGTTTTCAACATTTCATGAACTTATTTTTCTCCTTCTCGATTCTTATGAGTTATCGCTGTTTTCAATGGAAGATCATGAAATCTCGAAAAGCAATTCTCATTATAAAGTTTTATATATTGAATCTTACACCACTTATGAGCATATTTATCCCCTTAATTCACTTTGGTGGTTTTCAACATTTCATGAACTTATTTTCCTCCTTCTTGATTTTTATGAGTTATCGCTGTTTTCAATGGAAGTCACGAAATCTCGAAACGCAATGTCATAATAAAATTTGAAATATTGAAACATACACCACTTATGAGCATATTTATCCCATTAATTCACTTTGGTGGTTTTCAACATTTCATGAACTTATTTTTCTCCTTCTCGATTCTTATGAGTTATCGTTGTTTTCAATGGAAGATCATGAAATCTCAAACGCAATTCTCATTATAAAGTTTTATATATTGAATCTTACACCACTTATGAGCATATTTATCCCCTTAATTCACTTTGGTGGTTTTCAACATTTCATGAACTTATTTTTCTCCTTCTCGATTCTTATGAGTTATCGCTGTTTTCAATGGAAGATCATGAAATCTCGAAATAAAATTATCATTATAATGTTTTATATATTGAATCTTACACCACTTATGAGCATATTTATCCCCTTAATTCACTTTGGTGGTTTTCAACATTTCATGAACTTATTTTCCTCCTTCGAGATTTTTATGAGTTATGTTGTTTTCAATGAAGGTCACGAAATCTCAAAACGGTATGTCATAATAAAATTTGAAATATTGAAACATACACCACTTATGAGCATATTTATCCCATTAATTCACTTTGGTGGTTTTCAACATTTCATGAACTTATTTTTCTCCTTCTCGATTCTTATGAGTTATCGCTGTTTTCAATGGAAGATCATGAAATCTCGAAACGCAATTATCATTAAAATTTTATATATTGAAACTTACACCACTTATGAGCATATTTATCCCCTTAATTCACTTTGGTGGTTTTCAACATTTCATGAACTTATTTTTCTCCTTCTCGATTCTTATGAGTTATCGTTGTTTTCAATGGAAGATCATGAAATCTCGAAACGCAATTATCATTAAAATTTTATATATTGAAACATACACCGCTTATGAGCATATTTATCCCTTTAATTCACTTTGGTGGTTTTCAACATTTCATGAACTTGTTTTTCTCCTTCTCGATTCTTATGAGTTATCGCTGTTTTCAATGGAAGATCATGAAATATCGAAACGCAATTATCATTATAAAGTTTTATATATTGAATCTTACACCACTTATGAGCATATTTATCCCCTTAATTCACTTTGGTGGTTTTCAACATTTCATGAACTTATTTTCCTCTTTCTAGATTTTTATGAGTTATGTTGTTTTCAATGGAAGATCACGAAATCTCAAAACGCAATGTCATAATAAAATTTGAAATATTGAAACATACACCACTTATGAGCATATTTATCCCCTTAATTCACTTTGGTGGTTTTCAACATTTCATGAACTTATTTTTCTCCTTCTCGATTCTTATGAGTTATCGCTGTTTTCAATGGAAGATCATGAAATCTCGAAATAAAATTATCATTATAAAGTTTTATATATTGAATCTTACACCACTTATGAGCATATTTATCCCCTTAATTCACTTTGGTGGTTTTCAACATTTCATGAACTTATTTTCCTCTTTCGATTTTTATGAGTTATGTTGTTTTCAATGGAAGGTCACGAAATCTCAAAACGGTATGTCATAATAAAATTTGAAATATTGAAACATACACCACTTATGAGCATATTTATCCCTTAATTCACTTTGGTGGTTTTCAACATTTCATGAACTTATTTTCTCCTTCTCGATTCTTATGAGTTATCGCTGTTTTCAATGGAAGATCATGAAATCTCGAAACGCAATTATCATTATAAAGTTTTATATATTGAATCTTACACCACTTATGAGCATATTTATCCCCTTAATTCACTTTGGTGGTTTTCAACATTTCATGAACTTATTTTCCTCCATCTTGATTTTTATGAGTTATCCTTGTTTTCAATGGAAGTCACGAAATCTCGAAACGCAATGTCATAATAAAATTTGAAATATTGAAATATACACCACTTATGAGCATATTTATCCCCTTAATTCACTTTGGTGGTTTTCAACATTTCATGAACTTATTTTCCTCCTTCTTGATTTTTATGAGTTATCCCTGTTTTCAATGGAAGTCACGAAATCTCGAAACGCAATGTCATAATAAAATTTGAAATATTGAAACATACACCACTTATGAGCATATTTATCCCCTTAATTCACTTTGGTGGTTTTCAACATTTCATGAACTTATTTTCCTCTTTCTAGATTTTTATGAGTTATGTTGTTTTCAATGGAAGGTCACGAAATCTCGAAACAGTATGTCATAATAAAATTTGAAATATTGAAACATACACCACTTATGAGCATATTTATCCCTTAATTCACTTTGGTGGTTTTCAACATTTCATGAACTTATTTTTCTCCTTCTCGATTCTTATGAGTTATCGCTGTTTTCAATGGAAGATCATGAAATCTCGAAACGCAATTCTCATTATAAAGTTTTATATATTGAATCTTACACCACTTATGAGCATATTTATCCCCTTAATTCACTTTGGTGGTTTTCAACATTTCATGAACTTATTTTCCTCCTTCTTGATTTTTATGAGTTATCTTGTTTTCAATGGAAGTCACGAAATCTCGAAACGCAATGTCATAATAAAATTTGAAATATTGAAACATACACCACTTATGAGCATATTTATCCCCTTAATTCACTTTGGTGGTTTTCAACATTTCATGAACTTATTTTTCTCCTTCTCGATTCTTATGAGTTATCGTTGTTTTCAATGGAAGATCATGAAATCTCGCAATTCTCATTATAAAGTTTTATATATTGAATCTTACACCACTTATGAGCATATTTATCCCCTTAATTCACTTTGGTGGTTTTCAACATTTCATGAACTTATTTTCTCCTTCTCGATTCTTATGAGTTATCGCTGTTTTCAATGGAAGATCATGAAATCTCGAAATAAAATTATCATTATAATGTTTTATATATTGAATCTTACACCACTTATGAGCATATTTATCCCCTTAATTCACTTTGGTGGTTTTCAACATTTCATGAACTTATTTTCCTCTTTCGATTTTTATGAGTTATGTTGTTTTCAATGGAAGGTCACGAAATCTCAAAACGCAATGTCATAATAAAATTTGAAATATTGAAACATACACCACTTATGAGCATATTTATCCCTTAATTCACTTTGGTGGTTTTCAACATTTCATGAACTTATTTTTCTCCTTCTCGATTCTTATGAGTTATCGCTGTTTTCAATGGAAGATCATGAAATCTCGAAACGCAATTGTCATTATAAAGTTTTATATATTGAATCTTACACCACTTATGAGCATATTTATCCCCTTAATTCACTTTGGTGGTTTTCAACATTTCATGAACTTATTTTCCTCTTCTCGATTTTTATGAGTTATGTTGTTTTCAATGGAAGGTCACGAAATCTCAAAACGCAATGTCATAATAAAATTTGAAATATTGAAACATACACCACTTATGAGCATATTTATCCCCTTAATTCACTTTGGTGGTTTTCAACATTTCATGAACTTATTTTTCTCCTTCTCGATTCTTATGAGTTATCGCTGTTTTCAATGGAAGATCATGAAATCTCGAAACGCAATTATCATTATAAATTTTATATATTGAATCTTACACCACTTATGAGCATATTTATCCCCTTAATTCACTTTGGTGGTTTTCAACATTTCATGAACTTATTTTCCTCTTTCTCGATTTTTATGAGTTATTTTGTTTTGAGTGGTGTGTCACAAGATCTCAAATCTGTATGTCATAATAATATTTGAAATATTAAAACATATACAACATATGAGCATATTTATACCCTTAATTCACTTTGGTGGTTTTCAACATTTCATGAACTTATTTTTCTCCTTCTCGATTCTTATGAGTTATCGCTGTTTTCAATGGAAGATAATGAAATCTCGAAACGCAATTCTCATTATAAAGTTTTATATGTTGAATCTTACACCACTTATGAGCATATTTATCCCCTTAATTCACTTTGGTGGTTTTCAACATTTCATGAACTTATTTTCCTCCATCTTGATTTTTATGAGTTATCCTTGATTTCAATAGAACGTCACGAAATCTCGAAATGCAATGTCAAATAAAATTTGAAATATTGAAACATACACCACTTATGAGCATATTTATCCCATTAATTCACTTTGGTGGTTTTCAATATTTCATGAACTTATTTTTCTCCTTCTCGATTCTTATGAGTTATCGTTGTTTTCAATGGAAGATCATGAAATCTCGAAACGCAATGTCATAATAAAATTTAAAATATTGAAACATACACCATTTCTGACAATATTTATCCCATTAATTCACTTTGGTGGTTTTCAACATTTCATGAACTTATTTTCCTCCTTCTCGATTCTTATGAGTTATCGCTGTTTTCAATGGAAGATCATGAAATTTCGAAATGAAATTATCATTATAATGTTTTATATATTGAATCTTACACCACTTATGAGCATATTTATCCCCTTAATTCACTTTGGTGGTTTTCAACATTTCATGAACTTATTTTCCTCTTCTTGATTTTTATGAGTTATGTTGTTTTCAATGGAAGGTCACGAAATCTCAAAACGCAATGTCATAATAAAATTTGAAATATTGAAACATACACCACTTATGAGCATATTTATCCCCTTAATTCACTTTGGTGGTTTTCAACATTTCATGAACTTATTTTTCTCCTTCTCGATTCTTATGAGTTATCGCTGTTTTCAATGGAAGATCATGAAATCTCGAAACGCAATTATCATTAAAAATTTTATATATTGAAACTTACACCACTTATGAGCATATTTATCCCTTAATTCACTTTGGTGGTTTTCAACATTTCATGAACTTATTTTTCTCCTTCTCGATTCTTATGAGTTATCGCTGTTTTCAATGGAAGATCATGAAATCTCAAAACGCAATTATCATTAAAAATTTTATATATTGAAACTTACACCACTTATGAGCATATTTATCCCCTTAATTCACTTTGGTGGTTTTCAACATTTCATGAACTTATTTTTCTCCTTCTCGATTCTTATGAGTTATCGCTGTTTTCAATGGAAGATCATGAAATTTCGAAATAAAATTATCATTATAAAGTTTTATATATTGAATCTTACACCACTTATGAGCATATTTATCCCCTTAATTCACTTTGGTGGTTTTCAACATTTCATGAACTTATTTTCCTCTTTCTAGATTTTTATGAGTTATGTTGTTTTCAATGAAAGGTCACGAAATCTCAAAACGGTATGTCATAATAAGATTTGAAGTAAATAAACGTACACCATTTATGAGCATATTTATCCCATTGATTCACTTTGGTGGTTGTCAACATTTCATGAACTTATTTTTCTCCTTCTCGATTCTTATGAGTTATCGCTGTTTTCAATGGAAGATAATGAAATCTCGAAACGCAATTCTCATTATAAAGTTTTATATGTTGAATTTTACACCACTTATGAGCATATTTATCCCCTTAATTCACTTTGGTGGTTTTCAACATTTCATGAACTTATTTTCCTCCATCTTGATTTTTATGAGTTATCCTTGTTTTCAATGGAACGTCACGAAATCTCGAAACGCAATGTCATAATAAAATTTGAAATATTGAAATATACACCACTTATGAGCATATTTATCCCCTTAATTCACTTTGGTGGTTTTCAACATTTCATGAACTTATTTTCCTCTTTCTAGATTTTTATGAGTTATCGCTGTTTTCAATGGAAGTCACGAAATCTCGAAACGCAATGTCATAATAAAATTTGAAATATTGAAACATACACCACTTATGAGCATATTTATCCCCTTAATTCACTTTGGTGGTTTTCAACATTTCATGAACTTATTTTCCTCCTTCTCGATTTTTATGAGTTATGTTGTTTTCAATGGAAGGTCACGAAATCTCAAAACAGTATGTCATAATAAAATTTGAAATATTGAAACATACACCACTTATGAGCATATTTATCCCATTAATTCACTTTGGTGGTTTTCAACATTTCATGAACTTATTTTTCTCCTTCTCGATTCTTATGAGTTATCGTTGTTTTCAATGGAAGATCATGAAATCTCGAAACGCAATTATCATTAAAATTTTATATATTGAAACTTACACCACTTATGAGCATATTTATCCCCTTAATTCACTTTGGTGGTTTTCAACATTTCATGAACTTATTTTCCTCTTTCGAGATTTTTATGAGTTATGTTGTTTTCAATGGAAGATCACGAAATCTCAAAACGGTATGTCATAATAAAATTTGAAATATTAAATCATACACCACTTATGAGCATATTTATCCCATTAATTCACTTTGGTGGTTTTCAACATTTCATGAACTTATTTTCCTCTTTCGAGATTTTTATGAGTTATGTTGTTTTCAATGAAAGATCATGAAATTTCGAAACGCAATTATCAATAAAATATTTTATATATTGAAACTTACACCACTTATGAGCATATTTATCCCCTTAATTCACTTTGGTGGTTTTCAACATTTCATGAACTTATTTTTCTCCTTCTCGATTCTTATGAGTTATCGCTGTTTTCAATGGAAGATCATGAAATTTCGAAATAAAATTATCATTATAATGTTTTATATATTGAATCTTACACCACTTATGAGCATATTTATCCCCTTAATTCACTTTGGTGGTTTTCAACATTTCATGAACTTATTTTCCTCTTCTCGATTTTTATGAGTTATGTTGTTTTCAATGAAAGGTCACGAAATCTCAAAACGGTATGTCATAATAAAATTTGAAATATTGAAACATACACCACTTATGAGCATATTTATCCCTTAATTCACTTTGGTGGTTTTCAACATTTCATGAACTTATTTTTCTCCTTCTCGATTCTTATGAGTTATCGCTGTTTTCAATGGAAGATCATGAAATCTCGAAACGCAATTGTCATTATAAAGTTTTATATATTGAATCTTACACCACTTATGAGCATATTTATCCCCTTAATTCACTTTGGTGGTTTTCAACATTTCATGAACTTATTTTCCTCCTTCTGATTTTTATGAGTTATGTTGTTTTCAATGGAAGATCACGAAATATCGAAACGCAATGTCATAATAAAATTTGAAATATTGAAACATACACCATTTTTGAGCATATTTATCCCATTAGTTCACTTTGGTGGTTTTCAACATTTCATGAACTTATTTTTCTCCTTCTCGATTCTTATGAGTTATCGTTGTTTTCAATGGAAGATCATGAAATCTCGAAACGCAATTATCATTATAAAGTTTTATATATTGAATCTTACACCACTTATGAGCATATTTATCCCCTTAATTCACTTTGGTGGTTTTCAACATTTCATGAACTTATTTTCCTCTTTCGAGATTTTTATGAGTTATGTTGTTTTCAATGAAAGGTCACGAACTCTCAAAACGGTATGTCATAATAAAATTTGAAATATTGAAACATACACAATTTATGAGCATATATATCCCATTAATTCACTTCGGTTGTTTTCAACATTTCATGAACTTATTTTCTCCTTCTCGATTCTTATGAGTTATCGCTGTTTTCAATGGAAGATCATGAAATTTCGAAACGCAATTATCATTAAAATTTTATATATTGAAACTTACACCACTTATGAGCATATTTATCCCCTTAATTCACTTTGGTGGTTTTCAACATTTCATGAACTTATATTCCTCTTTCTAGATTTTTATGAGTTATGTTGTTTTCAATGAAAGGTCACGAACTCTCAAAACGGTATGTCATAATAAAATTTGAAATATTGAAAGAAAGACCATCGTGAAGGGTAAGAGTGTAATTATCTGAAGTTGGCGGATCATTAAAATTCATGAAATTATGAATATCCTTTTCTATTCTTATGAGTTATCGCTGTTTTCAATGCAAGATCATGAACTCTCGAAACGCAATTCTCATTATAAAGTTTTATATATTGAAACATACACCACTTATGAGCATATTTATCCTCTTAATTCACTTTGGTGGTTTTCAACATTTCATGAACTTATATTCCTCTTTCTAGATTTTTATGAGTTATGTTGTTTTCAATGAAAGGTCACGAACTCTCAAAACGGTATGTCATAATAAAATTTGAAATATTGAAACATACACCACTTATAAGCATATTTATCCCATTAAGTCACTTTGGTGGTTTTCAACATTTCATGAACTTATTTTTCTCCTTCTCGATTCTTATGAGTTATCGCTGTTTTCAATGGAAGATCATGAAATTTCGAAACGCAATTCTCATTATAAAGTTTTATATATTGAATCTTACAGATTTTATGAGCATATTTATCCCCTAATTCACTTTGGTGGTTTTCAACATTTAATGAACTTATTTTTCTCCTTCTCGATTCTTATGAGTTATCGCTGTTTTCAATGGAAGATCATGAAATTTCGAAATAAAATTATCATTATAATGTTTTATATATTGAATCTTACACCACTTCTGAGCATATTTATCCCTTTAATTCACTTTGGTGGTTTTCAACATTTCATGAACTTATATTCCTCTTTCTAGATTTTTATGAGTTATGTTGTTTTCAATGAAAGGTCACGAACTCTCAAAACGGTATGTCATAATAAAATTTGAAATATTAAAACATACACCATTTATGAGCATATTTATCCCATTAATTCACTTTGGTGGTTTTCAACATTTCATGAACTTATTATCTTCTTTCTTTATTCTTTACGATATCACTATTTTCAATCTTACTTTACCAAATCTCGTTACGCTATGTCATTATAATATTTTATATATTGAATCTTACACCACTTATGAGCATATTTATCCCCTTAATTCACTTTGGTGGTTTTCAACATTTCATGAACTTATTTTCCTCTTTCTAGATTTTTATGTGTTATCGCTGTTTTCAATGGAAGATCATGAAATTTCAAAATGCAATTATCATTAAAATTTTATATATTGAAACTTACACCACTTATGAGCATATTTATCCCCTTAATTCACTTTGGTGGTTTTCAACATTTCATGAACTTATTTTTCTCCTTCTCGATTCTTATGAGTTATCGCTGTTTTCAATGGAAGATCATGAAATTTCGAAATAAAATTATCATTATAATGTTTTATATATTGAATATTACACCACTTATGAGCATATTTATCCCCTTAATTCACTTTGGTGGTTTTCAACATTTCATGAACTTATTTTCCTCTTTCTAGATTTTTATGAGTTATGTTGTTTTCAATGAAAGGTCACGAACTCTCAAAACGGTATGTCATAATAAAATTTGAAATATTGAAACATACACCACTTATGAGCATATTTATCCCTTAATTCACTTTGGTGGTTTTCAACATTTCATGAACTTATTTTTCTCCTTCTCGATTCTTATGAGTTATCGCTGTTTTCAATGGAAGATCATGAAATCTCGAAACGCAATTCTCATTATAAAGTTTTATATATTGAATCTTACACCACTTATGAGCATATTTATCCCCTTAATTCACTTTGGTGGTTTTCAACATTTCATGAACTTATTTTCCTCCTTCTTGATTTTTATGAGTTATCGTTGTTTTCAATGGAAGTCACGAAATCTCGAAAGCAATGTCATAATAAAATTTTAAATATTGAAATATACACCACTTATGAGCATATTTATCCCCTTAATTCACTTTGGTGGTTTTCAACATTTCATGAACTTATTTTCCTCCATCTTGATTTTTATGAGTTATCCCTGTTTTCAATGGAAGTCACGAAATCTCGAAACGCAATGTCATAATAAAATTTGAAATATTGAAACATACACCACTTATGAGCATATTTATCCCCTTAATTCACTTTGGTGGTTTTCAACATTTCATGAACTTATTTTCCTCTTTCTAGATTTTTATGAGTTATGTTGTTTTCAATGGAAGGTCACGAAATCTCAAAACAGTATGTCATAATAAAATTTGAAATATTGAAACATACACCACTTATGAGCATATTTATCCCATTAATTCACTTTGGTGGTTTTCAACATTTCATGAACTTATTTTTCTCCTTCTCGATTCTTATGAGTTATCGTTGTTTTCAATGGAAGATCATGAAATCTCGAAACAATTATCATTAAAAATTTTATATATTGAATCTTACACCACTTATGAGCATATTTATCCCCTTAATTCACTTTGGTGGTTTTCAACATTTCATGAACTTATTTTCCTCTTTGATTTTTATGAGTTATGTTGTTTTCAATGGAAGGTCACGAAATCTCAAAACGCAATGTCATAATAAAATTTGAAATATTGAAACATACACCACTTATGAGCATATTTATCCCATTAATTCACTTTGGTGGTTTTCAACATTTCATGAACTTATTTTTCTCCTTCTCGATTCTTATGAGTTATCGTTGTTTTCAATGGAAGATCATGAAATCTCGAAACGCAATTATCATTAAAAATTTTATATATTGAAACTTACACCACTTATGAGCATATTTATCCCCTTAATTCACTTTGGTGGTTTTCAACATTTCATGAACTTATTTTTCTCCTTCTCGATTCTTATGAGTTATCGCTGTTTTCAATGGAAGATCATGAAATTTCGAAATAAAATTATCATTATAATGTTTTATATATTGAATCTTACACCACTTATGAGCATATTTATCCCCTTAATTCACTTTGGTGGTTTTCAACATTTCATGAACTTATTTTCCTCTTTCTAGATTTTTATGAGTTATGTTGTTTTCAATGAAAGGTCACGAAATCTCAAAACGGTATGTCATAATAAAATTTGAAATATTGAAACATACACCACTTATGAGCATATTTATCCCTTAATTCACTTTGGTGGTTTTCAACATTTCATGAACTTATTTTTCTCCTTCTCGATTCTTATGAGTTATCGCTGTTTTCAATGGAAGATCATGAAATCTCGAAATAAAATTATCATTATAATGTTTTATATATTGAATCTTACACCACTTATGAGCATATTTATCCCCTTAATTCACTTTGGTGGTTTTCAACATTTCATGAACTTATTTTCCTCCTTCTTGATTTTTATGAGTTATGTTGTTTTCAATGGAAGATCACGAAATCTCAAAACGCAATGTCATAATAAAATTTGAAATATTGAAACATACACCACTTATGAGCATATTTATCCCCTTAATTCACTTTGGTGGTTTTCAACATTTCATGAACTTATTTTCTCCTTCTCGATTCTTATGAGTTATCGCTGTTTTCAATGGAAGATCATGAAATCTCGAAAGCAATGTCATTATAAAGTTTTATATATTGAATCTTACACCACTTATGAGCATATTTATCCCCTTAATTCACTTTGGTGGTTTTCAACATTTCATGAACTTATTTTCCTCCTTCTTGATTTTTATGAGTTATCCTTGTTTTCAATGGAAGTCACGAAATCTCAAACGCAATGTCATAATAAAATTGAAATATTTGAATATACACCACTTATGAGCATATTTATCCCCTTAATTCACTTTGGTGGTTTTCAACATTTCATGAACTTATTTTCCTCCTTCTTGATTTTTATGAGTTATCGCTGTTTTCAATGGAAGTCACGAAATCTCGAAACGCAATGTCATAATAAAATTTGAAATATTGAAACATACACCACTTATGAGCATATTTATCCCCTTAATTCACTTTGGTGGTTTTCAACATTTCATGAACTTATTTTCCTCCTTCTAGATTTTTATGAGTTATGTTGTTTTCAATGGAAGGTCACGAAATCTCAAAACAGTATGTCATAATAAAATTTGAAATATTGAAACATACACCACTTATGAGCATATTTATCCCCTTAATTCACTTTAGTGGTTTTCAATATTTTATGAACTTATTTTTCTCCTTCTCGATTCTTATGAGTTATCACTGTTTTCAATGAAAGATCATGAAATCTCAAAACACAATTCTCATTATAAAGTTTTATATATTGAATCTTACACCACTTATGAGCATATTTATCCCCTTAATTCACTTTGGTGGTTTTCAACATTTCATGAACTTATTTTTCTCCTTCTCGATTCTTATGAGTTATCGCTGTTTTCAATGGAAGATCATGAAATTTCGAAATGCAATTATCATTATAATATTTTATATATTGAAACTTACACCACTTATGAGCATATTTATCCCCTTAATTCACTTTGGTGGTTTTCAACATTTCATGAACTTATTTTCCTCCTTCTCGATTTTTATGAGTTATGTTGTTTTCAATGGAAGGTCACGAAATCTCAAAACGGTATGTCATAATAAAATTTGAAATATTGAAACATACACCACTTATGAGCATATTTATCCCCTTAATTCACTTTGGTGGTTTTCAACATTTCATGAACTTATTTTCTCCTTCTCGATTCTTATGAGTTATCGTTGTTTTCAATGGAAGATCATGAAATTCGAAATGCAATTATCATTATAAATTTTATATATTGAAACTTACACCACTTATGAGCATATTTATCCCCTTAATTCACTTTGGTGGTTTTCAACATTTCATGAACTTATTTTTCTCCTCGATTCTTATGAGTTATCGCTGTTTTCAATGGAAGAAAAAGAAATCTCGAAACGCAATTCTCATTATAAAGTTTTATATGTTGAATCTTACACCACTTATGAGCATATTTATCCCCTTAATTCACTTTGGTGGTTTTCAACATTTCATGAACTTATTTTCCTCTTTCTAGATTTTTATGAGTTATGTTGTTTTCAATGAAAGGTCACGAACTCTCAAAACCGTATGTCATAATAAAATTTGAAATATTGAAACATACACAATTTATGAGCATATTTATCCCATTAATTCACTTTGGTGGTTTTCAACATTTCATGAACTTATTTTTCTCCTTCTCGATTCTTATGAGTTATCGTTGTTTTCAATGGAAGATCATGAAATTTCGAAATGCACTTATCATTATAATGTTTTATATATTGAAACTTACACCACTTATGAGCATATTTATCCCCTTAATTCACTTTGGTGGTTTTCAACATTTCATGAATTTATTTTCCTCCATCTTGATTTTTATGAGTTATCCATGTTTTCAATGGAACGTCACGAAATCTCGAAACGCAATGTCATAATAAAATTTGAAATATTGAAACATACACCACTTATGAGCATATTTATCCCCTTAATTCACTTTGGTGGTTTTCAACATTTCATGAACTTATTTTCCTCTTTCTAGATTTTTATGAGTTATGTTGTTTTCAATGAAAGGTCACGAACTCTCAAAACGGTATGTCATAATAAAATTTGAAATATTGAAACATACACCACTTATAAGCATATTTATCCCATTAAGTCACTTTGGTGGTTTTCAACATTTCATGAACTTATTTTTCTCCTTCTCGATTCTTATGAGTTATCGTTGTTTTCAATGGAAGATCATGAAATCTCGAAGCAATTCTCATTATAAAGTTTTATATATTGAATCTTACACCACTTATGAGCATATTTATCCCCTTAATTCACTTTGGTGGTTTTCAACATTTCATGAACTTATTTTTCTCCTTCTCGATTCTTATGAGTTATCGCTGTTTTCAATGGAAGATCATGAAATCGAAATAAAATTATCATTATAATGTTTTATATATTGAATCTTACACCACTTATGAGCATATTTATCCCCTTAATTCACTTTGGTGGTTTTCAACATTTCATGAACTTATTTTCCTCCTTCTTGATTTTTATGAGTTATCGCTGTTTTCAATGGAAGTCACGAAATCTCGAAACGCAATGTCATAATAAAATTTGAAATATTGAAACATACACCACTTATGAGCATATTTATCCCCTTAATTCACTTTGGTGGTTTTCAACATTTCATGAACTTATTTTCCTCCTTCTCGATTTTTATGAGTTATGTTGTTTTCAATGGAAGATCACGAAATCTCAAAACAATATGTCATAATAAAATTTGAAATATTGAAACATACACCACTTATGAGCATATTTATCCCATTAATTCACTTTGGTGGTTTTCAACATTTCATGAACTTATTTTTCTCCTTCTCGATTCTTATGAGTTATCGTTGTTTTCAATGGAAGATCATGAAATCTCGAAACACAATTCTCATTATAAAGTTTTATATATTGAATCTTACACCACTTATGAGCATATTAATCCCCTTAATTCACTTTGGTGGTTTTCAACATTTCATGAACTTATTTTTCTCCTTCTCGATTCTTATGAGTTATCACTGTTTTCAATGCAAGATCATGAAATTTCAAAATGCAATTATCATTATAAAGTTTTATATATTGAATCTTACACCACTTATGAGCATATTTATCCCCTTAATTCACTTTGGTGGTTTTCAACATTTCATGAACTTATTTTCCTCCTTCTAGATTTTTATGAGTTATGTTGTTTTCAATGGAAGGTCACGAAATCTCAAAACGCAATGTCATAATAAAATTTGAAATATTGAAACATACACCACTTATGAGCATATTTATCCCCTTAATTCACTTTGGTGGTTTTCAACATTTCATGAACTTATTTTTCTCCTTCTCGATTCTTATGAGTTATCGCTGTTTTCAATGGAAGATCATGAAATCTCGAAATAAAATTATCATTATAAAGTTTTATATATTGAATCTTACACCACTTATGAGCATATTTATCCCCTTAATTCACTTTGGTGGTTTTCAACATTTCATGAACTTATTTTCCTCCTTCTTGATTTTATGAGTTATCGCTGTTTTCAATGGAAGTCATGAAATCTCGAAACGCAATGTCATAATAAAATTTGAAATATTGAAACATACACCACTTATGAGCATATTTATCCCCTTAATTCACTTTGGTGGTTTTCAACATTTCATGAACTTATTTTCCTCCTTCTTGATTTTTATGAGTTATGTTGTTTTCAATGGAAGGTCACGAAATCTCAAACAGTATGTCATAATAAAATTTGAAATATTGAAACATACACCACTTATGAGCATATTTATCCCATTAATTCACTTTGGTGGTTTTCAACATTTCATGAACTTATTTTCTCCTTCTCGATTCTTATGAGTTATCGTTGTTTTCAATGGAAGATCATGAAATCTCGAACGCAATTCTCATTATAAAGTTTTATATATTGAATCTTACACCACTTATGAGCATATTTATCCCCTTAATTCACTTTGGTGGTTTTCAACATTTCATGAACTTATTTTTCTCCTTCTCGATTCTTATGAGTTATCGCTGTTTTCAATGGAAGATCATGAAATCTCGAAATAAAATTATCATTATAAAGTTTTATATATTGAATCTTACACCACTTATGAGCATATTTATCCCCTTAATTCACTTTGGTGGTTTTCAACATTTCATGAACTTATTTTCCTCCTTCTTGATTTTTATGAGTTATCTTGTTTTCAATGGAAGTCACGAAATCTCGAACGCAATGTCATAATAAAATTTGAAATATTGAAACATACACCACTTATGAGCATATTTATCCCATTAATTCACTTTGGTGGTTTTCAACATTTCATGAACTTATTTTTCTCCTCTCGATTCTTATGAGTTATCGTTGTTTTCAATGGAAGATCATGAAATCTCGAAATGCAATTATCATTATAAATTTTATATATTGAAACTTACACCACTTATGAGCATATTTATCCCCTTAATTCACTTTGGTGGTTTTCAACATTTCATGAACTTATTTTTCTCCTTCTTGATTCTTATGAGTTATCGCTGTTTTCAATGGAAGATCATGAAATTTCGAAATGCAATTATCATTATAATGTTTTATATATTGAAACTTACACCATTTATGAGCATATTTATCCCCTTAATTCAGTTTGGTGGTTTTCAACATTTCATGAACTTATTTTCCTCCATCTTGATTTTTATGAGTTATCACTGTTTTCAATGGAACGTCACGAAATATCGAAACGCAATGTCATAATAAAATTTGAAATATTGAAACATACACCATTTTTGAGCATATTTATCCCATTAGTTCACTTTGGTGGTTTTCAACATTTCATGAACTTATTTTTCTCCTTCTCGATTCTTATGAGTTATCGCTGTTTTCAATGGAAGATCATGAAATTTCGAAATAAAATTATCATTATAATGTTTTATATATTGAATCTTACACCACTTATGAGCATATTTATCCCCTTAATTCACTTTGGTGGTTTTCAACATTTCATGAACTTATTTTCCTCTTTCGAGATTTTTATGAGTTATGTTGTTTTCAATGAAAGGTCACGAAATCTCAAAACGCAATGTCATAATAAAATTTGAAATATTGAAACATACACCACTTATGAGCATATTTATCCCATTAATTCACTTTGGTGGTTTTCAACATTTCATGAACTTATTTTTCTCCTTCTCGATTCTTATGAGTTATCGTTGTTTTCAATGGAAGATCATGAAATCTCGAAGCAATTCTCATTATAAAGTTTTATATATTGAATCTTACACCACTTATGAGCATATTTATCCCCTTAATTCACTTTGGTGGTTTTCAACATTTCATGAACTTATTTTTCTCCTTCTCGATTCTTATGAGTTATCGCTGTTTTCAATGGAAGATCATGAAATTTCGAAATAAAATTATCATTATAATGTTTTATATATTGAATCTTACACCACTTATGAGCATATTTATCCCCTTAATTCACTTTGGTGGTTTTCAACATTTCATGAACTTATTTTCCTCTTTCTCGATTTTTATGAGTTATGTTGTTTTCAATGGAAGATCACGAAATCTCAAAACGCAATGTCATAATAAAATTTGAAATATTGAAACATACACCACTTATGAGCATATTTATCCCTTAATTCACTTTGGTGGTTTTCAACATTTCATGAACTTATTTTTCTCCTTCTCGATTCTTATGAGTTATCGCTGTTTTCAATGGAAGATCATGAAATCTCGAAACGCAATTGTCATTATAAAGTTTTATATATTGAATCTTACACCACTTATGAGCATATTTATCCCCTTAATTCACTTTGGTGGTTTTCAACATTTCATGAACTTATTTTCCTCTTCTTGATTTTTATGAGTTATGTTGTTTTCAATGGAAGGTCACGAAATCTCAAAACGCAATGTCATAATAAAATTTGAAATATTGAAACATACACCACTTATGAGCATATTTATCCCCTTAATTCACTTTGGTGGTTTTCAACATTTCATGAACTTATTTTTCTCCTTCTCGATTCTTATGAGTTATCGTTGTTTTCAATGGAAGATCATGAAATCTCGAAACAATTCATTATAAAGTTTTATATATTGAATCTTACACCACTTATGAGCATATTTATCCCCTTAATTCACTTTGGTGGTTTTCAACATTTCATGAACTTATTTTTCTCCTTCTCGATTCTTATGAGTTATCGCTGTTTTCAATGGAAGATCATGAAATCTCGAAATAAAATTATCATTATAATTTTTATATTGAATCTTACACCACTTATGAGCATATTTATCCCCTTAATTCACTTTGGTGGTTTTCAACATTTCATGAACTTATTTTCCTCTTTCTAGATTTTTATGAGTTATGTTGTTTTCAATGGAAGGTCACGAAATCTCAAACGGTATGTCATAATAAAATTTGAAATATTGAAACATACACCACTTATGAGCATATTTATCCCATTAATTCACTTTGGTGGTTTTCAACATTTCATGAACTTATTTTTCTCCTTCTCGATTCTTATGAGTTATCGTTGTTTTCAATGGAAGATCATGAAATCTCGAACGCAATTCTCATTATAAAGTTTTATATATTGAATCTTACACCACTTATGAGCATATTTATCCCCTTAATTCACTTTGGTGGTTTTCAACATTTCATGAACTTATTTTTCTCCTTCTCGATTCTTATGAGTTATCGCTGTTTTCAATGGAAGATCATGAAATTTCGAAATGCAATTATCATTATAAAATTTTATATATTGAATCTTACACCACTTATGAGCATATTTATCCCCTTAATTCACTTTGGTGGTTTTCAACATTTCATGAACTTATTTTCCTCCTTCTCGATTCTTATGAGTTATGTTGTTTTCAATGGAAGATCACGAAATCTCAAAACGCAATGTCATAATAAAATTTGAAATATTGAAACATACACCACTTATGAGCATATTTATCCCCTTAATTCACTTTGGTGGTTTTCAACATTTCATGAACTTATTTTTCTCCTTCTCGATTCTTATGAGTTATCGCTGTTTTCAATGGAAGATCATGAAATCTCGAAATAAAATTATCATTATAAAATTTTATATATTGAATCTTACACCACTTATGAGCATATTTATCCCCTTAATTCACTTTGGTGGTTTTCAACATTTCATGAACTTATTTTCCTCCTTCTCGATTTTTATGAGTTATGTTGTTTTCAATGGAAGATCACGAAATCTCAAAACGCAATGTCATAATAAAATTTGAAATATTGAAACATACACCACTTATGAGCATATTTATCCCCTTAATTCACTTTGGTGGTTTTCAACATTTCATGAACTTATTTTCCTCCTTCTGATTTTTATGAGTTATCGTTGTTTTCAATGGAAGATCACGAAATCTCAAAACGCAATGTCATAATAAAATTTGAAATATTGAAACATACACCACTTATGAGCATATTTATCCCCTTAATTCACTTTGGTGGTTTTCAACATTTCATGAACTTATTTTTCTCTTCTCGATTCTTATGAGTTATCGTTGTTTTCAATGGAAGATCATGAAATCTCAGCATTCTCATTATAAAGTTTTATATATTGAAACTTACACCACTTATGAGCATATTTATCCCCTTAATTCACTTTGGTGGTTTTCAACATTTCATGAACTTATTTTCTCCTTCTCGATTCTTATGAGTTATCGCTGTTTTCAATGGAAGATCATGAAATTTCAAATAAATTATCATTATAATGTTTTATATATTGAATCTTACACCACTTATGAGCATATTTATCCCCTTAATTCACTTTGGTGGTTTTCAACATTTCATGAACTTATTTTCCTCCTTCTTGATTTTTATGAGTTATGTTGTTTTCAATGGAAGGTCACGAAATCTCAAAACGCAATGTCATAATAAAATTTGAAATATTAAACATACACCACTTATGAGCATATTTATCCCATTAATTCACTTTGGTGGTTTTCAACATTTCATGAACTTATTTTCTCCTTCTCGATTCTTATGAGTTATCGCTGTTTTCAATGGAAGATCATGAAATCTCGAAATAAAATTATCATTATAAAATTTTATATATTGAAACTTACACCACTTATGAGCATATTTATCCCCTTAATTCACTTTGGTGGTTTTCAACATTTCATGAACTTATTTTCCTCCTTTCGATTTTTATGAGTTATGTTGTTTTCAATGGAAGATCATGAAATCTCAAACGCAATGTCATAATAAAATTTGAAATATTGAAACATACACCACTTATGAGCATATTTATCCCCTTAATTCACTTTGGTGGTTTTCAACATTTCATGAACTTATTTTTCTCCTTCGATTCTTATGAGTTATCGCTGTTTTCAATGGAAGATCATGAAATCTCGAAACGCAATTATCATTATAAATTTTATATATTGAAACTTACACCACTTATGAGCATATTTATCCCCTTAATTCACTTTGGTGGTTTTCAACATTTCATGAACTTATTTTCCTCCTTCTCGATTTTTATGAGTTATGTTGTTTTCAATGGAAGATCATGAAATCTCAAAACAGTATGTCATAATAAATTTGAAATATTGAAACTTACACCACTTATGAGCATATTTATCCCCTTAATTCACTTTGGTGGTTTTCAACATTTCATGAACTTATTTTTCTCCTTCGATTCTTATGAGTTATCGCTGTTTTCAATGGAAGATCATGAAATCTCGAAACGCAATGTCATTATAAAATTTTATATATTGAAACTTACACCACTTATGAGCATATTTATCCCCTTAATTCACTTTGGTGGTTTTCAACATTTCATGAACTTATTTTCCTCCTTCTTGATTTTTATGAGTTATCGCTGTTTTCAATGGAAGTCGAAATCTCGAAAACGCAATGTCATAATAAAATTTGAAATATTGAAACATACACCACTTATGAGCATATTTATCCCTTAATTCACTTTGGTGGTTTTCAACATTTCATGAACTTATTTTCTCCTTCTCGATTCTTATGAGTTATCGTTGTTTTCAATGGAAGATCATGAAATCTCGAAACGCAATTCTCATTATAAAGTTTTATATATTGAATCTTACACCACTTATGAGCATATTTATCCCCTTAATTCACTTTGGTGGTTTTCAACATTTCATGAACTTATTTTCTCCTTCTCGATTCTTATGAGTTATCGCTGTTTTCAATGGAAGATCATGAAATTTCGAAATAAAATTATCATTATAGTGTTTTATATATTGAATCTTACACCACTTATGAGCATATTTATCCCCTTAATTCACTTTGGTGGTTTTCAACATTTCATGAACTTATTTTCCTCTATCTTGATTTTTATGAGTTATGTCTGTTTTAAAAGCAGCTTCACGACTCTCAAAACGGAATGTCATAATAAAATTTGAAATATTGAAACATACACCACTTATGAGAATATTTATCCCCTTAATTCACTTTGGTGGTTTTCAATAGTTCATGAACTTATTTTTCTCCTTCTCGATTCTTATGAGTTATCGCTGTTTTCAATGGAAGATCATGAAATCTCGAAACGCAATTATCATTATAAATTTTATATATTGAAACTTACACCACTTATGAGCATATTTATCCCTTAATTCACTTTGGTGGTTTTCAACATTTCATGAACTTATTTTTCTCCTTCTCGATTCTTATGAGTTATCGTTGTTTTCAATGGAAGATCATGAAATCTCAAAATGCAATTATCATTATAAAATTTTATATTGAAACTTACACCACTTATGAGCATATTTATCCCCTTAATTCACTTTGGTGGTTTTCAACATTTCATGAACTTATTTTCTCCTTCTCGATTCTTATGAGTTATCGCTGTTTTCAATGGAAGATCATGAAATCTCGAAATAAATTATCATTATAAATTTTATATATTGAAACTTACACCACTTATGAGCATATTTATCCCCTTAATTCACTTTGGTGGTTTTCAACATTTCATGAACTTATTTTCCTCTTTCTGAGATTTTATGAGTTATGTTGTTTTCAATGAAAGGTCACGAAACTCTCAAAACGGTATGTCATAATAAAATTTGAAATATTGAAACATACACCACTTATGAGCATATTTATACCCTTAATTCACTTTGGTGGTTTTCAACATTTCATGAACTTATTTTTCTCCTTCTCGATTCTTATGAGTTATCGCTGTTTTCAATGGAAGATCATGAAATCTAAAACAATTCTCATTATAAAGTTTTATATATTGAATCTTACACCACTTATGAGCATATTTATCCCTTAATTCACTTTGGTGGTTTTCAACATTTCATGAACTTATTTTCCTCCTTCTTGATTTTTATGAGTTATCCTTGTTTTCAATGGAAGTCATGAAATCTCAAAGCAATATCATAATAAAATTTGAAATTTAAAACTACACCACTTATGAGCATATTTATCCCTTAATTCACTTTGGTGGTTTTCAACATTTCATGAACTTATTTTCCTCCTTCTCGATTTTTATGAGTTATCGCTGTTTTCAATGGAAGATCATGAAATCTCGAAACGCAATGTCATTATAAAATTTGATATATTGAAACTTACACCACTTATGAGCATATTTATCCCCTTAATTCACTTTGGTGGTTTTCAACATTTCATGAACTTATTTTCCTCTTTCTCGATTTTTATGAGTTATGTTGTTTTCAATGGAAGATCACGAAATCTCAAACGCAATGTCATAATAAAATTTGAAATATTGAAACATACACCACTTATGAGCATATTTATCCCCTTAATTCACTTTGGTGGTTTTCAACATTTCATGAACTTATTTTTCTCCTTCTCGATTCTTATGAGTTATCGTTGTTTTCAATGGAAGATCATGAAATCTCGAAATGCAATTATCATTAAAATATTTTATATATTGAAACTTACACCACTTATGAGCATATTTATCCCCTTAATTCACTTTGGTGGTTTTCAACATTTCATGAACTTATTTTCCTCCTTCTAGATTTTTATGAGTTATGTTGTTTTCAATGGAAGGTCACGAAATCTCAAACGCAATGTCATAATAAAATTTGAAATATTAAATCATACACCACTTATGAGCATATTTATCCCCTTAATTCACTTTGGTGGTTTTCAACATTTCATGAACTTATTTTCTCCTTCTCGATTCTTATGAGTTATCGTTGTTTTCAATGGAAGATCATGAAATCTCGAAATGCAATTATCATTATAAATTTTATATATTGAATCTTACACCACTTATGAGCATATTTATCCCCTTAATTCACTTTGGTGGTTTTCAACATTTCATGAACTTATTTTTCTCCTCTCGATTCTTATGAGTTATCGCTGTTTTCAATGGAAGATCATGAAATTTCAAATAAAATTATCATTATAATGTTTTATATATTGAATCTTACACCACTTATGAGCATATTTATCCCCTTAATTCACTTTGGTGGTTTTCAACATTTCATGAACTTATTTTCCTCTTTCAGATTTTTATGAGTTATGTTGTTTTCAATGAAAGATCACGAACTCTAAAACGGTATGTCATAATAAAATTTGAAATATTGAAACATACACCACTTATGAGCATATTTATCCCCTTAATTCACTTTGGTGGTTTTCAACATTTCATGAACTTATTTTTCTCCTTCTCGATTCTTATGAGTTATCGCTGTTTTCAATGGAAGATCATGAAATCTCGAAACGCAATTCTCATTATAAAGTTTTATATATTGAATCTTACACCACTTATGAGCATATTTATCCCCTTAATTCACTTTGGTGGTTTTCAACATTTCATGAACTTATTTTCCTCCTTCTTGATTTTTATGAGTTATCCTTGTTTTCAATGGAAGTCACGAAATCTCAAACGCAATGTCATAATAAAATTTGAAATATTGAAACATACACCACTTATGAGCATATTTATCCCCTTAATTCACTTTGGTGGTTTTCAACATTTCATGAACTTATTTTCCTCCTTCTTGATTTTTATGAGTTATCGCTGTTTTCAATGGAAGTCATGAAATCTCGAAACGCAATGTCATAATAAAATTTGAAATATTGAAACATACACCACTTATGAGCATATTTATCCCCTTAATTCACTTTGGTGGTTTTCAACATTTCATGAACTTATTTTCCTCTTTCTAGATTTTTATGAGTTATGTTGTTTTCAATGGAAGGTCACGAACTCTCAAACAGTATGTCATAATAAAATTTGAAATATTGAAACATACACCACTTATGAGCATATTTATCCCATTAATTCACTTTGGTGGTTTTCAACATTTCATGAACTTATTTTTCTCCTTCTCGATTCTTATGAGTTATCGTTGTTTTCAATGGAAGATCATGAAATCTCGAAATGCAATTATCATTATAAATTTTATATATTGAATCTTACACCACTTATGAGCATATTTATCCCCTTAATTCACTTTGGTGGTTTTCAACATTTCATGAACTTATTTTCTCCTTCTAGATTTTTATGAGTTATGTTGTTTTCAATGGAAGATCACGAAATCTCAAAACGGTATGTCATAATAAAATTTGAAATATTGAAACTTACACCACTTATGAGCATATTTATCCCTTAATTCACTTTGGTGGTTTTCAACATTTCATGAACTTATTTTCTCCTTCTCGATTCTTATGAGTTATCGTTGTTTTCAATGGAAGATCATGAAATCTCAAATGCAATTATCATTATAAATTTTATATATTGAAACTTACACCACTTATGAGCATATTTATCCCCTTAATTCACTTTGGTGGTTTTCAACATTTCATGAACTTATTTTTCTCCTTCTCGATTCTTATGAGTTATCGCTGTTTTCAATGGAAGATCATGAAATTTCGAAATAAAATTATCATTATAATGTTTTATATATTGAATCTTACACCACTTATGAGCATATTTATCCCCTTAATTCACTTTGGTGGTTTTCAACATTTCATGAACTTATTTTCCTCTTTCTAGATTTTTATGAGTTATGTTGTTTTCAATGGAAAGGTCACGAAATCTCAAAACGGTATGTCATAATAAAATTTGAAATATTGAAACATACACCACTTATGAGCATATTTATCCCCTTAATTCACTTTGGTGGTTTTCAACATTTCATGAACTTATTTTTCTCCTTCTCGATTCTTATGAGTTATCGCTTTTCAATGGAAGATCATGAAATCTCGAAATAATTCTCATTATAAAGTTTTATATATTGAATCTTACACCACTTATGAGCATATTTATCCCCTTAATTCACTTTGGTGGTTTTCAACATTTCATGAACTTATTTTTCTCCTTCTTGATTCTTATGAGTTATCCTTGTTTTCAATGGAAGTCATGAAATCTCGAAACGCAATGTCATAATAAAATTTTAAATATTGAAACATACACCACTTATGAGCATATTTATCCCCTAATTCACTTTGGTGGTTTTCAACATTTCATGAACTTATTTTCCTCCTTCTTGATTTTTATGAGTTATCCTTGTTTTCAATGGAAGTCAAAATCTCGAAACGCAATGTCATAATAAAATTTGAAATATTGAAACATACACCACTTATGAGCATATTTATCCCCTTAATTCACTTTGGTGGTTTTCAACATTTCATGAACTTATTTTCTCTTTCTCGATTCTTATGAGTTATGTTGTTTTCAATGGAAGATCATGAAATCTCAAAACAGTATGTCATTATAAAATTTGAAATATTGAATCTTACACCACTTATGAGCATATTTATCCCCTTAATTCACTTTGGTGGTTTTCAACATTTCATGAACTTATTTTCTCCTTCTCGATTCTTATGAGTTATCGTTGTTTTCAATGGAAGATCATGAAATCTCGAAATGCAATTATCATTATAAATTTTATATATTGAAACTTACACCACTTATGAGCATATTTATCCCCTTAATTCACTTTGGTGGTTTTCAACATTTCATGAACTTATTTTCCTCCTTCTAGATTTTATGAGTTATGTTGTTTTCAATGGAAGATCATGAAATCTCAAAACGGTATGTCATAATAAAATTTGAAATATTAAACATACACCACTTATGAGCATATTTATCCCCTTAATTCACTTTGGTGGTTTTCAACATTTCATGAACTTATTTTCCTCCTTCTCGATTCTTATGAGTTATGTTGTTTTCAATGGAAGATCATGAAATCTCGAAACGCAATTATCATTATAAATTTTATATATTGAAACTTACACCACTTATGAGCATATTTATCCCTTAATTCACTTTGGTGGTTTTCAACATTTCATGAACTTATTTTCTCCTTCTCGATTCTTATGAGTTATCGCTGTTTTCAATGGAAGATCATGAAATCTCGAAATAAAATTATCATTATAAAGTTTTATATATTGAATCTTACACCACTTATGAGCATATTTATCCCCTTAATTCACTTTGGTGGTTTTCAACATTTCATGAACTTATTTTCCTCTTTCGAGATTTTTATGAGTTATGTTGTTTTCAATGGAAGGTCACGAACTCAACGGTATGTCATAATAAAATTTGAAATATTGAAACATACACCACTTATGAGCATATTTATACCCTTAATTCACTTTGGTGGTTTTCAACATTTCATGAACTTATTTTCTCCTTCTCGATTCTTATGAGTTATCGCTGTTTTCAATGGAAGATCATGAAATCTCGAACGCAATTATCATTATAAAGTTTTATATATTGAATCTTACACCACTTATGAGCATATTTATCCCCTTAATTCACTTTGGTGGTTTTCAACATTTCATGAACTTATTTTCCTCCTTCTTGATTTTATGAGTTATCCTTGTTTTCAATGGAAGATCACGAAATCTCGAAACGCAATGTCATAATAAAATTTTAAATATTGAAACATACACCACTTATGAGCATATTTATCCCCTTAATTCACTTTGGTGGTTTTCAACATTTCATGAACTTATTTTCCTCCTTCTTGATTTTTATGAGTTATCGCTGTTTTCAATGGAAGATCACGAAATCTCGAAACGCAATGTCATAATAAAATTTGAAATATTGAAACATACACCACTTATGAGCATATTTATCCCCTTAATTCACTTTGGTGGTTTTCAACATTTCATGAACTTATTTTCCTCTTTCTCGATTTTTATGAGTTATGTTGTTTTCAATGAAAGATCACGAAATCTCGAAACGCATGTCATAATAATTTGAAATATTGAAACATACACCACTTATGAGCATATTTATCCCCTTAATTCACTTTGGTGGTTTTCAACATTTCATGAACTTATTTTTCTCCTTCTCGATTCTTATGAGTTATCGCTGTTTTCAATGGAAGATCATGAAATCTCGAAACGCAATTATCATTATAAATTTTATATATTGAATCTTACACCACTTATGAGCATATTTATCCCCTTAATTCACTTTGGTGGTTTTCAACATTTCATGAACTTATTTTCCTCTTTGAGATTTTATGAGTTATGTTGTTTTCAATGGAAGATCACGAAATCTCAAAACGCAATGTCATAATAAAATTTGAAATATTGAAACATACACCACTTATGAGCATATTTATCCCATTAATTCACTTTGGTGGTTTTCAACATTTCATGAACTTATTTTCTCTCCTTCTCGATTCTTATGAGTTATCGTTGTTTTCAATGGAAGATCATGAAATCTCGAAAGCAATTATCATTAAAAATTTTATATATTGAAACTTACACCACTTATGAGCATATTTATCCCTTAATTCACTTTGGTGGTTTTCAACATTTCATGAACTTATTTTCTCCTTCTCGATTCTTATGAGTTATCGCTGTTTTCAATGGAAGATCATGAAATCTCGAAATAAAATTATCATTATAATGTTTTATATATTGAATCTTACACCACTTATGAGCATATTTATCCCCTTAATTCACTTTGGTGGTTTTCAACATTTCATGAACTTATTTTCCTCCTTCTCGATTTTTATGAGTTATGTTGTTTTCAATGGAAGATCACGAAATCTCAAAACGCAATGTCATAATAAAATTTGATATATTGAAACTTACACCACTTATGAGCATATTTATCCCTTAATTCACTTTGGTGGTTTTCAACATTTCATGAACTTATTTTTCTCCTTCTCGATTCTTATGAGTTATCGCTGTTTTCAATGGAAGATCATGAAATTTCGAAATAAAATTATCATTATAATGTTTTATATATTGAAACTTACACCACTTATGAGCATATTTATCCCCTTAATTCACTTTGGTGGTTTTCAACATTTCATGAACTTATTTTCCTCTTTCGATTTTATGAGTTATGTTGTTTTCAATGGTCATGAAAGACAAAACGGTATGTCATAATAAAATTTGAAATATTAAACATACACCACTTATGAGCATATTTATACCCTTAATTCACTTTGGTGGTTTTCAACATTTCATGAACTTATTTTCTCCTTCTCGATTCTTATGAGTTATCGCTGTTTTCAATGGAAGATCATGAAATCTCGAAACGCAATTCTCATTATAAAGTTTTATATATTGAATCTTACACCACTTATGAGCATATTTATCCC
>JAMKOQ010000508.1:0-68508 GCA_026770425.1 Boechera divaricarpa | reverse complement strand
ACTTATGAGCATATTTATTCTTACTCCACTTTTCAGGTTTTCAACATTTCATGAACTTATTTTTCTCCTCTCGATTCTTATGAGTTATCGCTGTTTTCAATGGAAGATCATGAAATTTCGAAATAAAATTATCAATATAATGTTTTATATATTGAATCTTACACCACTTATGATCATATTTATCCCCTTAATTCACTTTGGTGGTTTTCAACATTTCATGAACTTATTTTTCTCTTCGAGATTTTTATGAGTTATGTTGCTTTCAATGAAAGGTCACTAACTCAAAAACGGTATGTCATAATAAAATTTGAAATATTAAAACATACACCACTTATGAGCATATTTATCCCATTAATCTTACTTTGGTGGTTTTCAACATTTCATGAACTTATTTTTCTCCTTCTCGCATTCTTATGAGTTATCGTTGTTTTCAATGGAAGATCATGAAATTTCTAAATATAATTATCATTAAAATATTTTATATATTGAAACTTACACCACGCTTATGAGCATATTTATACCTCTTAATTCACTTTGGTGGTTTTCAACATTTCATGAACTTATTTTCCTCTTTCTAGATTTTTATGAGTTATGCTTTCAATGGAAAGGTCACGTGAATCCTCAAAACAAAGAGTCAGAAAGTGGAATATTGAAACGTACACCATTTATGAGCATATTTATCCAATTAATCTACTTTGGTGTGTTTTCAACATTTTTACAACTTATTTTTCTCCTTCTCGATTCTTATGAGTTATCGCTGTTTTCAATGGAAGATAATGAAATCTCAAACGCACTGTCATTATAAAGTTTTATATGTTGAATCTTACACCACTTATGAGCATATTTATTCCCTTAATTCACTTTGGTGGTTTTTAACATTTCATGAACTTATTTTCCTCCATCTTGATTTTTAAGGAGCATCACTGTTTTCAATGGAACGTCACGAAATATCGAAACGCAATGTCATAATAAAATTTGAAATATTGAAACATACACCATTTATGAGCATATTTATCCCATTAGTTCACTTTGGTGGTTTTCAACATTTCATGAACGTATTTTTTTCCTTCTCGATTCTTATGAGTTATCGTTGTTTTCAATGGAAGATCATGAAATCTCGAAACGCAATCAAGATTATAAAGTTTTATATATTGAATCTTACACTCACTTATGAACATATTTATCCCCTTAATTCACTTTGGTGGTTTTCAACATTTCATGAACTTATTTTCTCCTTCTCGATTCTTATGAGTTATCGCTGTTTTCAATGGAAGATCATGAAATTTCAATAAATTATCATTATAATGTTTTATATATTGAATCTTAAGCACCACTTATGAGCATATTTATCCCCTTAATTCACTTTGGTGGTTTTCAACATTTCATGAACTTATTTTCCTCTTTCGGATTTTTATGAGTTATCGTTGTTTTCAATGAAAGGTCAGCCTCTAACTCTCAAAACGTATGTCATAATAAAATTTGAAATATTAAAACATACAATTCACTTATGAGCATATTTATCCCATTAATTCACTTTGGTGGTTTTCAACATTTCATGAACTTATTTTTCTCCTTCTCGATTCTTATGAGTTATCATGTTTTCAATGGAAGATCGCGAAATTTCGAAATGCAATTATCATTAAAATATTTTATATATTGAAACTTACACGACTTTGAGGAGTATATTTATACCCTCTTAATTCACTTTGGTGGTTTTCAACATTTCTCTGCGGAACTTATTTTTCTCCTTCTCGATTCTTATGAGTTATCGCTGTTTTCAATGGAAGATCATGAAATTTCAAATGCAATTATCATTAAAATATTTTATATATTGAAACTTACACCACTTATGAGCATATTTATACCCTTAATTCACTTTTGGTGGTTTTCAACATTTCATGAACTTATTTTTCTCCTTCTCGATTCTTATGAGTTATCGCTGCTTTTCACGGAAGATCATGAAATTTCGAACAAAATTACTATTATACGTTTTATATATTGAATCTTACACTACTTATGAGCATATTTATCCTTTTAATTCACTTTTGGTGGTTTAAACATTTTATGAACTTATTTTCCTCTTTCGCTTCTTATGAGTTATGTTGTTCAATGAAAGGTCACGAACTTCAAAACGGGTATGTCATAATTAAATTTGAAATATTAAAACATGTACCACTTATGAGCATATTTATACTCCTAATTCACTTTGGTGGTTTTCAACATTTCATGAACTTATTTTTTCTCCTTCTCGGACATTCTATGTGAGTTTAGCCGTCAAGTTTTCAATGGAAGATAAATGAAATCTCGGAATCCAATTTCATTATAAAGTTTATATGTTGAATTTTACACCACTTATGAGCATATTTATCCCCTTAATTCACTTTGGTGGTTTTCAACATTTCATGAACTTATTTTCCTCCATCTTGATTTTTAAGTGAGTTATCCTTTAGCCAATGGAACGTCACGAAATCTTTCAAACGCAAGGTCATAATAAAATTGGAAATTCTGAAATATATACCTCACTTATGAGCATATTTATCTCCTTAATTCACTCTTTGTTGTTTTCAATATTTGCTGAACTTATTTTCTCTCCATCTTGATTTTTATGAGTTATCCTCTGTTACCTATGGACGTCACGTAAATCTCAAACTAATGCTCATGACAAAATTCTGAAATAATAAAACAGGTACCACTTATGAGTATATTTATCCCCTTAATTCACTTTGGTGGTTTTCAACATTTATTTAACTTATTTTCCTTTCTGTATTTCTTGGTGAGTTATCGTTGTTTTCAATGGAAGTCAATAATCTCAAACAAGATGTCATAATAAAATGTGAAATATTGGAACAGACACCATTTATGCGTATATTTATCCTATTAATTCACTTTGGTGGTTTTCAACATTTCATGAACTTATTTTTTCTCTTCGAGATTCTTATGAGTTATCGCTATTGCTAATGGAAGATCATGAAATTTTCAAATGCAATTATCATTAAAATATTTTATATATTGAAACTTACACCACTTATGAGCATATTTATCCCCTTAATTCACTTTGCAGTGGTTTTCAACATTTCATGAACTTATTTTCCCTTTCGAGATTTTTATGAGTTATCGTTGTTTTCAATGAAAGGTCATGAACTCTCAAAACGGTATGTCATAAATAAAATTTGAAATATTAAATCATACACCACTTATGAGCATATTTATCCCATTAATTCACTTTGGTGGTTTTCAACATTTCCTACAACTTATTTTTCTCCTCTTCTCGATTCTTATGAGTTATCGTTGTTTTCATCTTCAAGATCACGAAATTTCGAAACGCAATTATCATTAAAATATTTTATATATTGAAACTTACAACACTTATGAGCATATTTATACCCTTAATTCACTTTGGTGGTTTTCAACATTTCATGAACTTATTTTTCTCCTTCTCGATTCTTATGAGTTATCGCTGTTTTCAATGGAAGATCATGAAATCTAAATAAAATTATCATTATAATGTTTTATATATTGAATCTTACACCACTTATGAGCATATTTATCTCCTTAATTCACTTTGGTGGTTTTAAACATTTCACGGAATCATATTTTCCTTCGAAAGATTTTTATGAGTTATCGTTGTTTTCATTGAAAGGTCACTTAACTCTCAAAACGGTATGTCATAATAAAATTTGAAATATTGAAACATACACCACTTATGTATATATTTATACCCTTAATTCTCTTTTTGGTGGTTTTCAACATTTCATGAACTTTATTTTCTCCTTCTCGATTCTTATGAGTTATCGCTGTTTTCAATGGAAGATCATGAAATTTTCAAATAAAATTATCATTATAATGTTTTATATATTGAATCTTACACCAATTTTATGAGCATATTTATCCCCTTAATTCACTTAGAAGTGGTTAAATATTTCATGAACTTATTTTTCCTTCTAGATTTTTATGAGTTATGTTGTTTTCATTGAAAGGTCACGAACTCTCAAAACGGTATGTCATAATAAAATTTGAAATATTAAAACATACACCACTTATGAGCATATTTATACCCTTAATTCACTTTGGTGGTTTTCAACATTTCATGAACTTATTTTTCTCCTTTCCTCGATTCTTATGTGTTATCGCTGTTTTCAATGGAAGATAATGAAATCTCAAACGCAATTCTCATTATAAAGTTTTATATGTTGAATCTTACACCACTTATGAGCATATTTATCCCCTTAATTCACTTTGGTGGTTTTCAACATTTCATGAACTTATTTTCCTCCATCTTGATTTTTATGAGTTATCCTTGTTTTCATTGAACGATCACACAAATCTCGAAACGCAATGTCATAATAAAATTCGAAATATTCTGAAATATACACCACTTATGAGCATATTTATCCCCTTAATTCACTTTGGTTGTTTTCAACATTTCATGAACTTATTTTCCTCCATCTTGATTTTACAGCTATCCCCAAGTTTTCACCGAACGTCAATGAAATCTCGGAACGCAATGTCATAATAAAATTTGAAATATTGAAGCATACACCACTTATGAGCATATTTATCCCCTTAATTCACTTTGGTGGTTTTCAACATTTCAGTGAACTTATTTTCTCTCTTCTAGATTTTTATGAGTTATCGTTGTTTTCAATGAAAGGTCACGAACTCTCAAAACAGTATGTCATAATAAATTTGAAATATTGAAACATACACCATTTACGTGAGCATATTTGACTTAATAATTCACTTTTGTGGTTTTCAACATTTCACACTTATTTTTCCCTTTCTCGATTCTCATGAGTTATCGTTGAGCTTTTCAATGGAAGATCATGAAATCTCGAAACGCACTCCGCATTATAAAGTTTTATATATTGAATCTTACACCACTTATGAACATATTTAGATCCCTTTAATTCACTTTTGGTGGTTTTCAACATTTTACATGAACTTATTTTTCCTTCTCGATTCATATGAGTTATCGCTGTTTTCAATGGAAGATCATGAAATTTTGAAATAAAATTATCATTATAATGTTTTATATATTGAATCTTACACCACCTATGAGTATATTTATCCCCCTTAATTCACTTTTAGTGGTTTTCAACATTTCATGAACTTATTTTCCTTCGAGATTTTTATGAGTTATCGTTGTTTTCAATGAAAGGTCACGAACTCGTAAACGGTATGTCATAATAAAATTTGAAATATTAAAACATACACCACTTATGAGCATATTTATCCCATTAATTCACTTTGGTGGTTTTCAACATTTCATGAACTTATTTTTTTCCTTTCTCTGATTCTTATGAGTTATCGTTGTTTTCTACGGAAGATCATGAAATTTCGAAATGCAATTATCATTAAAATATTTTATATATTGAAACTTACACCACTTATGAGCATATTTATACCTTAATTCACTTTGGTGGTTTTCAACATTTCATGAACTTATTTTTCTCCTTCTCGATTCTTATGAGTTATCGCTTGTTTTTTGAATAGGAAGATCATGAAATTTCAACAAAATTATTTATTATAATGTTTTATATATTGAATCTCACACCACTTATGAGCATATTATTTATCCCTTTAATTCACTTTGCGGTTTTAAACATTTCATGAACTTATTTTCCTTTCTGAGATTTTTATGAGTTATGTTGTTTTCAATGAAAGGTCACGAACTCTCAAAACGGTATGTCATAATAAAATTTGAAATATTAAAACATACACCACTTATGAGCATATTTATACCCTTAATTCACTTTGGTGGTTTTCAACATTTCATGAACTTATTTTTCTCCTCTCGATTCTGCATGAAGTTATCGCTGCTTTCAATGGAAGATCATGAAATTTCTAAAATAAAAAATTATCATTATAATGTTTTATATATTGAATCTTACACCACTTATGAGCATATTTATCCTCTTAATTCACTTTGGTCGTTTTCAACATTTCATGAACTTATTTTTCCATCTTGATTTTTATGAGTTATCCCTGGTTTCAATGGAACGTCACGAAATCTCAAACGCAATGTCATATCAAAATTTGAAATATTGAAGCATACACCACTTATGAAAGCATATTTATCCCTCACTCCAATTTTAAGTGGTTTTCAGCTACTTCACAACTGTATTTTCCTTTCAGATTTTTTATGGAAAGCATAGTTGTTTTCTAATGAAAGTGTCAGCGAACTTCAAAATAAGATAGTCATAATAAAAAATTTGAAGATTGAAACATACACTATTTATGAGCATATTTATCCCATTAATTCACTTTGGTGGTTTTCAACATTTCATGAATTTATTTTTCTCCTTCTCGATTCTTATGAGTTATCGTTGTTTTCAATGGAAGATCATGAAATCTCGAAACGCACCGCATTATAAAGTTTTATATATTGAATCTTACACCATTTATGAACATATTTATCCCCTTAATTCACTTTAGAAGTTTTCAACATTTCATGAACTTATTTTTCTCCTTCTCGATTCTTATGAGTTATCGCTGTTTTCAATGGAAGATCATGAAATTTCGAAATAAAATTATCATTATAATGTTTTATATATTGAATCTTACACCACTTATGAGCATATTTATCCCCAATTCACTTTGGTTGTTTTCAACATTTCATGAACTTATTTTCTCCATCTTGATTTTTAGTGAGTTATCCCTATTCAATGGATTCAGTCAATAAATTCAAACGCAATGTCATAATAAAATTTGAAATATTAAAGGCCACACCACTTATGAGCATATTTATCCCCTTAATTCACTTTGGTGGTTTTCAACATTTCATGAACTTATTTTCTTTCTAGATATTTTTACATATGTTAGCCACGGAAGGTCACTAACTCTCAAAACAGTATGTCATAATAAAATTTGAAATATTGAAACATACACCATTTATGAGCATATTTATCCCATTAATTCACTTTGAGTTTTCAACATTTCAAGTGAATTTATTTTTTCTCCTTCTCGATTCTTATGAGTTATCGTTGTTTTCAATGGAAGATCATGAAATCTCAAAACGTAATCTTAGCATTTATAAAGTTTTTATATTGAATCTTACACCACTTATGAACATATTTATCCCCTTAATTCACTTTGGTGGTTTTCAACATTTCATGAACTTATTTTTCTCCTTCTCGATTCTTATGAGTTATCACAAGTAGTTCAACGGAAGATCATGAAATTTCGAAATAAAATTATCATTATTATAATGTTTATATATTGAATCTTACACCACGATGAGCATATTTATCCCCTTAATTCACTTTGGTGGTTTTAAACATTTCATGAACTTATTTTCCTTTCGAGATTTTTATGAGTTATGTCGTTTTCAATGAAAGGTCACGAACTCTCAAACGGTATGTCATAATAAAATTTGAAATATTAAAACATACACCACTTATGAGCATATATTTATACCCTTAATTCACTTTGGTGGTTTTCAACATTTCATGAACTTATTTTTCTCCTTCTCGATTCTTATGAGTTATCACTGTTTTCAATGGAAGATCATGAAATTTCGAAATAAAATTATCATTATAATGTTTTATATTGAATCTTACACCACTTATGAGCATATTTATCCCCTTAATTCACTTTTGGTTGTTTTCAAATATTTTCAAGAAATCATTTTCCCTCCATCTTTGATTTTTAAGTGAGTTATCCCCGCTTTTCTAATGGAACGCCACGAAATCTCTAAACGCAATGTTGAGACAAATTTAAAATATTGAAGCTATTGCCACACCACTTATGAGCATATTTATCCCCTTAATTCACTTTGGTGGTTTTCAACATTTCATGAACTTATTTTCCTCTTTCTAGATTTTTATGAGTTATGCTTGTTTTCTAATGGTGAAAGGTCACGAACTCTCAAAACAGTATGTCATAATAAAATTTGAAATATTGAAACATACACCATTTATGAGCATATTTATCCGATTAATTCACTTTGGTGGTTTTCAACATTTCATGAATTTATTTTTCTCCTTCTCGATTCTTATGAGTTATCGTTGTTTTCAATGGAAGATCATGAAATCTCAAAACGCAATTCGCATTATGTTTTTATATATCAATCTTTACACCACTTACGTAACATATTTATCCCTTAATTCACTTTGGTGGTTTTCAACATTTCATGAACTTATTTTTCTCCTTCTCGATTCTTATGAGTTATCGCTTGTTTTCTTAATGGAAGATCATGAAATTTCGAAATAAAATTACACACAGGTTATAAAGTTTTATATATTGAATCTTACACCACTTATGAGCATATTTATCCCCTTAATTCACTTTTGGTTGTTTTCAACATTTCATGAACTGCTATTTTCCTCCATCTTGATTTTTATGAGTTATCCCCAGCCACGAACGTCACGTAAATCCTCGAAACGCAATGTCATAATAAAATTTTGAAATATTGAAGCATAAGCACCACTTCAGAGCATATTTATCCCCTTAGTTCACTTTGGTGGTTTTCAACATTTCATGAACTTATTTTCCTCTTTCTAGATTTTATGAGTTATGTCATTTTCAATGAAAGGTCAGCGAACTCTCAAAACAATGTCATAGTTTGCACAAAATTTGAAATATTGGAACATACACCATTTATGAGCATATTTATCCCATTAATTCACTTTGGTGGTTTTCAACATTTCATGAATTTATTTTTCTCCTTCTCGATTCTTAAGTGAGCTTATCGTTGTTTTCAATGGAAGATCATGAAATCTCGAAACGCAATTCGCATTATAAAGTTTTATATATTGAATCTTACAATCACTTTATGAAATATATTTATCCCTTAATTCACTTTGGTGGTTTTCAACATTTCATGAACTTATTTTTCCTTTCTCGATTCTTATGAGTTATCGCTGTTTTCAATGGAAGATCATGAAATTTCGAAATAAAATTATCATTATAATGTTTTATATATTGAATCTTACACCACTTATGAGCATATTTATCCCCTTAATTCACTTTTGGTTGTTTTCAACATTTCTTCATGAACTTATTTTCCTCCATCTTGATTTTGTATGAAGCTTATCCCCGCTTTTCAATGGAAGATCACGAAATCTACAAAACGCAATTAGTCATAATAAAATTTGAAATATTGAAGCATACACCACTTATGAGCATATTTATCCCCTCTTAATTCACTTTGGTGGTTTCTTCAACATTTCATGAACTTATTTTTCCTCCTTCTAGATTTTTATGAGTTATGTTGCTTTTCAATTTGAGCGCCACGAACTCTCAAAACAAGATGTCATAATAAAATTTGAAATATTGAAACATACACCTATTTATGAGCGTATTATCCCATTAATTCACTTTTGTGGTTTTCGACCATTTCATGAATTTATTTTTTCTCCTCTCTTCGATTCTTATGAGTTATCGTTGTTTTCAATGGAAGATCATGAAATCTTCAAACGCAATTGCGATTATATAAAGTTTTATATATTGAATCTTACAATTCACTTATGAACATATTTATCCCCTTAATTCACTTTGGTGGTTTTCTAAGCTGATTTACGAACTTATTTTTCTCCTTCTCGATTCTTATGAGTTATTTTCGCTGTTTTCAATGGAAGATCATGAAATTTCAAAATAAAATTACTCATTATAATGTTTTTATATATTGAATCTTACACCACTTATGAGCATATTTATCCCCTTAATTCACTTTGGTGGTTTTAAACATTTCATGAACTTATTTTCCTTCTCGAGATTTTTATGAGTTATGTTGTTTTCAATGAAAGCGTCACTAACTCTCAAAAACGTATGTCATAATAAAATTTTGAAATATTAAAAACATACACCACTTATGAGCATATTTATACCCATTTAATTCACTTTGGTGGTTTTCAACATTTCAATAACTTATTTTTCTCCTTCTTTATCTTTATGAGCTTATCGCTTTCAATTTACTGGAATATCATGAATTTCAAATAAAAATTATCATTATAATGTTTTATATATTGAATCTTACACCTACTTATGAAAGATATTGATCCCCCTTTAATTCACTTCTTGGTTGTTTTCAATATTTCATGAACTTATTTTCCTCCATCTTCTCGATTTTTGCATGAAGTTATCCCCGGTTTCAATGGAACGATCATTTAAACTAAAACGTTAATACTCATTACAAAGTTTGAAACATTGAGCATACACACCACTTATGAGCATATTTATCCCCTTAATTCACTTCAAGGTGTTTTTCTAAACATTTTCCACGAACCTTTATTTTCTCTTTCTTGTGATTTTTATGAGTTATGTTGTTTTCTTAATGAGAAAGTGTCACTTAACTCTCAAAACGCACAAGATGTCATAATACACAAATTTAACATTGAAACATACACCATTTATGAGCATATTTATCCCATTATCTATTTCACTTTGGTGGTTTTCAACATTTCATGAATTTATTTTTTCTCCTTCTCGATTCTTAAAGGAGTTATTCCTGTTTTCAATGGAAGATCAATGAATTCTCGAAACGCACCGTCATTATAAAGCTTTATATATTGACCTTACACCACTTATGAACATATTTATCCCCTTAATTTCACTTCTGGTGAGCTTCTTCAACATTTCACATCTTATTTTTCCTCTCGATTCTTATATAAGAGTTAATGTCAATGGAAGATCGCGAAATGTTAAAATTATCATTATAATGTTTGGTATATATTGAATCATGTTAAATCACTTATGAGCATATTTATCCCCTTAATTCACTTTGGTGGGTTTTCAACAGATCACGAACTTATTTTTCCTCTTCGAGATTTTTATGAAAGTTATAAGTTGTTTTCAATGAAAGCGTCACGAACTCCTCAAAACTTGCATTTGTTACAATAAAATTTTGGAAGAATATTAAAACATACACCACTTATGAGCATATTTATCCCATTAATTCACTTTGGTGGTTTTCTAACACTTCATGAACTTTATTTTTCTCCTTCTCATCTTTAGGAGTTATCGTTGTTTTCAATGGAAGACTATAATGAAATCTAAATGCAATTATCATTAAAAAGTATTTTATATATTGAAACTTACACCACTTACGAGCATATTTATACCCTTTAATTAATTTTGGTGGTTTTCAACATTTCATGAACTTATTTTTCTCCTTCCATCTTGATTCTTATGAGTTATCATGTTTTTCAATGGAAGATCACTGAAATTTCGAAACGTAAAAATTATCATATATACGTTTTATATATTTTCAAAACATACACCACTTATGAGCATATTTATCCCCTTTAATTTCACTTTGGTGGTTTTAAACATTTCATGGACAACTTATTTTTCCTTCGAGATTTTTATGAGTTATGTTTGTTTTCAATGAAAATAATCACCAACTCTCAAAATCGTAATGTCATAATAAAATTTGAAATGATAAAACATAGCTACCACTTTATGAACATATTATTTAATTCTTTAATTCCACTTTGGTGGTTTTCTTTTAAAGAATACTATGAACTTATTTTTCTCCTTCTCGATTCTTTAAGAAAGTTATCGCTGTTTGCTAATGGAAGATCATGCAATCTCGAAATAAAATTATCATTATAAAGTGTTATATATTGAATCTTACACCACTAATGAGTATACACATCCCCTTAATTCACTTTGGTATTGAAGATTTCTCATGAACTTATTTTCCTCTCTTCTCACGAGATTTCTTATGAATTATGTTGTTTTTCTGAAGGAAAGGTCACTTAACTCCTCAAAACGGTAGCATGTCATAATGTAAAATTTTGAAATACATGAAACATATTAACCATTTCTATATGGGAGTTATTATTTAGATCCTATTAATTCACTTTGGTGGTTTTCTTAACATTTCATGAACTTATTTTTCTCCTTCTCGATTCTTATGAGTTATCGTTGTTTTCAATGGAAGATCATGAAATTTCTTTAAACGCAATTATCATTGCAAAGTTTCTTCTATATGATTGAATCTTACACCACTTATGAACATATTTATCCCCTCTTTAATTCACTTTTGCGGTTTTCGCATTTCATGAACTTATTTTTCTCCTTCTGATTCTTATGAGTTATCGGCCAAGTTTTCTAATGGAAGATCACGAAATTTGGAAGAAAATGATCATTATAGAATACAGTTTTATATATTGAATCTTACTAACCACTTATGAGCATATATTTATCCCCTTAATTCACTCCTTATATTTTAAACATTTAGCGAACTGATGCTCCTTTCTTTTCGAGATTTTTGAAGAGTTATCGTTGTTTTCAATGAAAGGTCGCCGTAACTCCTCAAAAACGGACGGTATATGTCATAAATAAAATTTGAAATATTAAAGATATACACCACTTATGAGCATATTTATACCCTTAATTCACTTTGGTGGTTTCTCAACATTTCATGAACCCATTTTTCTCCTTCTCGATTCCTTATGAGTTATCATTGCTTTTCAATAATGTAAAGATCACAAATTTCGAAATAAAATCATCGCATTATAATGTTTTATATAATAACACCTTACACCAATTTACAGCATATTTATCCCCTTAATTCACTTTGGTATTTTCAATATTTCATGAACTTATTTTTCTCTTCTTTCGAGATTTTTATGAGTTATGTTGTTTTCAATGAAAGGTCACTAACTCTCAAAACGGATATATTATAATAAAATTTGAAATATTAAAACATACAATCACCTACAGAGCATATTTATCCTTACTTAATTCACTTTGGTGGTTTTCAACATTTCATGAACTTATTTTTCTCCTTCTCGATTCTTATGAGTTACTCACAGTTGTTTTCAATGGAAGATCACAAATCTTCTCAAAACGCAATATCGATTATAAAGTTTTATATATTAACTCTTACACCACTTATGAACATATTTATCCCCTTTTTAATTCACTTTGGTGGTTTTCAGTCATTTTCATGAACTTATTTTTCTCCTTTCTAGATATCTTTATGAGTTATCAAGTGCTGTTTTCAAGTGGGAAAGATCACAAATTTCTAAACGGTAATTATCATTATAATGTTTTATATATTGAATCTTTACACCACTTATGAGCAATATTTATCCCCTTAATTCACTTTGTGTTTTCAACATTTGTTAGAACTTATTTTCCTCCTTCGAGATTTTTATGAGTTATCGTTGTTTTCAATGAAAAGGTCACGAACTCTTCAAAACGGAGGTTATCATAACAAAATTTGGAAATATTAAAACATACACCACTTATGAGCATATTTATCCCATTAATTCACTTTGGTGGTTTTCAACATTTCATGAACTTATTTTTCTCCTTCTCGATTCTTATGAGTTATCGTTGTTTTCAATGGAAGATCAAGTGAAATCTCCAAACGCAATTGCGCATTATAAAGTTTTATATATTGAATCTTACACCACTTTCTATGAACATATTTAACTCTCTTTAATTCACTGTATAGTGGTTTTTCTAACATTTCATGAACTTATTTTCTCTCCTTCTCGATTCTTATGAGTTTATATCGCTTGTTTTCAATGGTACATCATGAAATTTAATAACGCAATTATCATTGCATGTTTTATATATTGAATCTTACACCACTTATGATATATTATTTATCTCCTTAATTCACTTTGGTGGGTTTTCAAATATTTCATGCTTTTAACTTATTTTCTTCCATCGAGATTTTTATGAGTTATGTTCGTTTTCAAATAGTAAGGCTCACTGTAAATCCTCAAAACGGTATGTCATAATAAAATTTGAAAGTTATTAAAACATACACCACTTATGAGCATATTGATTCCATTAATTCAATTCTTTGGTGGTTTTCTAACATTTCATGAACTTATTTTTCTCCTTCTCTAGATTCTTATGAGTTATCGCTGTTTTCAATGGAAGATCATGAAATTTTTAGGCAAGTTAAATTTGATTATAATGTTTTATATATTGAAATCTGGATGTACACCACTTATGAGCATATTATTTATCCCCTTAATTCACTTTGGTGGTTTTCAACATTCTCATGAACTTATTTTCCTCTTGAGATTTTTATGAGTTATATGTTTCTTTCTAAATTTAGGCATTGTCTGAACTCTCAAAACGGCATGTTACAATAAAAGTTTGAAATATTAAAACATTACACCACTTATGAGTTATTTATCCCATTAATTCTACTCTTGGTGGTTTTCAACATTTCATGAACTTATTTTCCTCTTTCGAGATTTTTATGAGTTATGTTGTTTTCTAATTAAAGGTCACGAACTCTCAAAACGTGTAATGTCATAATAAAATTTGAAATATTGAAACAATACACCACTTATGTGAAAGCATATTTATCCCATTAATTCACTTTATGGTTTTCAATATTTCATGAACTTATTTTTCCTTCGCCCTTATGAGTTATCGTTGTTTTCACCAAGATCATGAAATCTCGAAAACTGAATTTCGCATTATAAAAGTTTTCATATATTGAATCTGGTACACTATCTATGAATATATTTATCCCCTTAATTCAATACTTTGTGTGGTTTTCAGTTACATTTCATGAACTTATTTTTCTCCTTTCTCGATTCTTACGAGTTATCGCTGTTTTTCAATGGAAGATCATGAAATTTTCGAAATAAAATTATCATTATAATGTTTTATATATTAAATTACACCACTTATGAGCATATTTATCCCCTTAATTCACTTTTAAGTGGTTTTCAACATTTCATGAACTTATTTTCCTCCTTCATGAGATTTTTCTTAAGAGTTATGTTTGCTTTCAATGAAAGGTCACTTAACTCTAAAACGGTATGTCATAATAAAATTTGAAATATTGAAACATACACCACTTATGAGCATATTTATCCCATTAATTCACTTTGGTGGTTTTCAACATTTCATGAACTTATTTTTTCTCCTTCTCGATTCTTATGAGTTACTGCTGTTTTTAATGGAAGATCATGAAATTTCTAAAATAAAATTATCATTATAATGTTTTATATATTGAATCTTACACCAACTATGAGTATACATTATCCTCTTTAATTCAATTCTTCATATTTTCAACATTTCATGAACGCCATTTTTCTCCTTCGAGATTTTTATAGCTATTGAAGCTGTTAACTAAATGTAATACTTTAGAACTCTCAAAACTAAACATGTCATAATAAAATTTGATACATTAAAAACATTACACCACTTATGAGCATATTTATCCCATTAATTCACTTTTGGTGGTTTTCAACATTTCTACATGAACTCATTTTTCTCCTTCTCACTTCTTATGAGTTATCGCTGTTTTCAATGGAAGATCACGACCCTCAAATACGCAATTATCATAATAAAATATTTTATATATTGAAACTTACAAATTACACTTATGTATATTATATGTATCCCATTTAATTCACTTTGTGGTGGTTTTCAACATTTCTCATGAACTTATTTTTCTCCTTCAGATTCTTAGTGAGCATTATCGCTTGTTTTCAATGGAAGATCACTTAAACTTTCAAAACGCAGATATCATAATAAAATGTTTGATATATTGAATCTCTATGTACACCACTTATGAGCATATTTATCCACTTAATTCACTCTTGTGGTTTTCAACATTTCATGAACTTATTTTCTCCTTCGAGATTTTTATACAGAGTTATCGCTTCGTTTTAATGGAAGATCATGCAAATTTCAAAACGCAATTATCATTATAAAGTTTTATATATTGAAACTTACACCACTTATGAGCATATTTATCCCTCTTAATTCACTTTGGTGGCTTTCAACATTTTCATGAACTTATTTTCCTCCTTCTAGATTTTTATGAGTTATCACAGCCAAGTTTTGAATGAACGCTCACGAAATCTCGAAACGCAAGTTGTCATATTGAAAGTTTGAAAATATTGAAACATACACCCATTTATGAGCATATTTATCCACTTAATTCACTTTGTATGGTTTTCAACATTTCACATGAACTTATTTTTTTCTCCCTTCTTCAATTATCTTTATGAGTTATCATGTTTTCAATGTAGAAAGATCAGTGAATTCCTGAAACGCAATGACTATTATGGAAAGTTTATATATTGAATCTTACACCACTTATGAACATATTTATCCCCTTAATTCACTTTGGTGGTTTTCAACATTTCTATGAAACTTATTTTTTCTCCTTCTTCGATTCTAGTGAGTTATCATGAGCCAATGGAAGATCATGAAATCTCGAAACGCAATATCATTATAATAGTTTTGAAAGTATTGAATCATGCACAATTCACTATATGAACATATTTATCCCCTTAATTCACTTTTCTGGTGGGTTTTGGCAACATTTCATGAACTTATTTTTCTCCTTCAGATTTCCTTATGAGCAGTTATGTTGTTTTCAATGGAATATCATGAACTCTCAAACGGTAAAATTGTCATAATAAAATTTTATATATTGAAACATACACCACTTATGAAGCATATTTATCCCATTAATTGACCTACCTTTGGTGGTTTCTGGGCAACATTTCATGAACTTATTATTTTCTTCCATCTCGATTCTTATGAGTTATCGCTGTTTTCAATGGAAGATCATGAAATCTCGAAACGCAATGTCATATGCCAAAATAGTTTTATATATTGAAACTTACACCACTTATGAGCATATTTATACCTTCTTTAATTCACTTTGGTGGTTTTCAACATTTCATGAACTTATTTTTCTCCTTCGATTTTTATAGAGTTATCGCTCAAGTTTTCAAATGGAAGATCATGAAATTTCAAACGGTATGCAATTATCATTAAATATTTGAAATAGGCTAAAACATACACCAATACTTATGAGCACATATATTTATACCCATTAATTCTACTTTGGTGGTTTTCAACATTTCACATGAACTTATTTTTCCTTCTCGATTCTTGGGATGAGTTATCACTGTTTTCAATGGAAGATCATGAAATTTCGAATATGCAATTATCATTATAATGTTTTATATATTGATAATCTTACATGTTCACTTATGAGCATATTTATCCCCTTAATTCACTTTGGTGGTTTTCAACATTTCACATGAACTGTATTCTTTCTCTCTTTCTCGATTTTTATGAGTTATAAGTTGTTTTCAATGATAAGGTTCTATAATGAACTCTCAAACGTACTGCATTAATATAATAAAGTCTTATATATTGAAACATACACCACTTATGAGCATATTTATCCCCTTTAATTCACTGTGGGTGGTTTTCAAACATTTCATGAACTTATTTTTCTCCTTCTCGATTCTTATGAAGAGTTATCGCTGTTTTCTTAATGGAACGTACAATTGAAATCCTCAAACGCAATGTCATTATAAAGTTTTGAAATGTTGAAATATAAGCACCACTTATATGAGATATTTATCCTTTAATTCACTTTGGTGGTTTTCAACATTTCATGAACTTATTTTCCTCCATCTTGATTCTTTATGAGTTATCCTTGTTTTCAATGGAACAATCACAGATAACTTCTCAAACGCAATGTCATAATAATAAATTTGAAATATTGAAACATACACCACTTATGAGCATATTTATCCCCTTAATTCACTTTGGTGGTTTTCAACATTTCATGAACTTATTTTCCTCCTTCTTGATTTTTATGAGAGTTATCGCCGTTTTCTAATGGAACGGACTACGAAATCTAAAGACGCAATGTCATAATAAAATTTGAATATATTGAAACATACACCACTTATGAGCATATTTATCCCCTTAATTCACTTTAGTGGTTTTCAACATTTCATGAACTTATTTTCCTCCTTCCTGATTTTTATGAGTTATCGTTGTTATTAAATGAAAGGTTTTCATACGAACTCTCAAACAGTATGTCATTTATTATAGTTGTGAGTATATTGAATCTTAGACACCACTCTATGAGCAATATTTATCCCCTTAATTGACCTAATACTTCTGCAAGTGGGTTTTCAAACATTATTTCATGAACTTATTTTTCTCCTCTCTATCTCTTATGAGTTATCACGCTTTTCAATGGAAGATTGCGAAATCTTCAACGCAATTATCATTAGGTAAATATTTTATATGTTGAATCTTACACCACTTTCTATGAGCATATTTATCCTCTCTTTAATTCACTTTTGGGTGGTTTTCAACATTTCCATGAACTTATTTTCATCTTTCGAGATTTTTATGAGAGTTATCGTTGTTTTCAATGGAAGGTCGCTACGAAATCTCAACGCAATGTTACATAAATAAAATTTGAAATATTGAAATATTACACCACTTATGAGCATATATTTATCCCATTTAATGACCACTTTGGGTGAGTTTTCTGTACATTTCCTATGAACTTATTTTCTCTCCTTCTCGATTTTTTATGAGTTATCGTTATTAATGGAAGATCATGAAATTCTCGAACCGCACATTGTCATATTAAAATATTTGGGATATATTGAAAACTATGCCACACCACTTATAGAGCATATTTATATCCCCTCTAATTCACTTTTGGTGGTTTTGCAACATTTTACTATGAACTTGTATTTTTTCCTCCTTCTCGATTCTTATGAGTTAATCAGTTGTTTTCAGTTGAAGATCATGAAATTTCAAATAACTAATTATCATTATAAGTTGTATATATTAACTTTAAAAAAATTTCCTTCACCTTCCGCTTCTCTCTCCACTTGGTGAAAGCATATTTATCCCTTTAATTCACTTTTGTGGTTTTAAACATTTCACTGAACTTATTTTCCTCTTTCTTGATTCTTATGAAAGCGTTGTCGCTTCTGTAAATTTGGGAAGATCACGAAACTCTAAAATGCAGATGTTTATATTAATAAAATTTGATATATTGAAACATACACACCACTTATGAGCATATTTATTTATCCCCTCTCTTTAATTCCACTTTTGGTGGTTTTCAAACATTTCATGAACTTATTTTTCTCCCTTCGATTCTTATGAGTTATCGCTGTTTTCTGCAATGGAAGACTGCGAAATCTCGAAACGCAATTCTTCATTATAAAGTTTTATATGTTGAATCTTACCACCCACTTATGGAGCATATTTATCCCCTTAATTCACTTTGGTTTTCAACATTTCATGAACTTATTTTCCTCCATCTTGATTTTTAAGTGAGTTATCTTGCTTTTTAACAGGGAACGATCACGAAATCTCAAACGCGAATGTCATAATAAAATTTGAAATATTGAAATATACACCACTTTCTATGAGCATATTTATCCCCTTAATTCACTTTGTAGTGGTTTTCAACATTTCTTAAGTGAAACTATATTTTCTCCTTCTTGATTCTTTATGCAGTTATCGGCTTGCTTACTTCAACTTAACTTCATGAAATCTCAAACGCAATGTCTATTATAAAGTTTGAAATATTGAATCTTACACCACTTATGAGCATATATTTATCCCCTTAATTCACTTTGGTGGTTTTCTTTAACATTTCATGAACTTATTTTCCTCTTTCTAGATTTTTATGAGTTATGTTGTTTTCAATGGAAGGTCACGAAAACTTCAAAGAAAGTATGTCCTTTATAATAAAATTTGAAATATTGAATCTTACACCTATTTATGAGCATATTTATCCCATTAATTCACTTTGGTGGTTTTCAACATTTCATGAACTTATTTTTCTCCTTCTCGATTCTCTATGAGTTATTCGTTGTTTTCAATGGAATGATCAGTGAAATCTCAAAACGCAATTATCATTAAAATATTTTATATATTGAAACTTACATACCACTTATGAGCATATATTTTGATCCCTTAATTCACTTTGAAAGTGGTTTTCAACATTTCTAGCTTGAACTTATTTTCCTCTTTCGGTAGATTTTTATGAGTTATGTTGTTTTCAATGAAAAATGTCACGAACTCTCAAAACGGCATTATTCATTAGGATAGAAATTTGAAATATTGAAATCATACACCACTTATGATATATTTATCCCTTTAATTCACTTTTGGTGGTTTTCTAAGCCATTTCCCATGAACTTATTTTTCTCTTTTCGATTCTTATGAGTTATCGTTGTTTTCTAATGGAAGATGAGGAAATCTCAAACGCAATTCATCATTATAAAGTTTTATATATTGAAACTTACACCACTTATGAGCATATTTATCCCCTTAATTCACTTTGGTGGTTTTCAAGCATTTCTGCTGAACTTATTTTTCTCCTTCTCGATTCTTATGAGTTATCGCTGCTTTTCAATGGAAGATCATGAAATTTCAAATGTAATGTATCATTATAATGTTTTATTTATATTGAATCTTAACACCACTTATGAGCAATATTTATCCCCTTAATTCACTTTGGTGGTTCTTCAACATTTCATGAACTTATGGTTTCCTTTCGAGATTTTTATGAGTTATCGTTGTTTTCAATGAAAGGTCACGAACTTAATCCTCAAAACGTGTATGTCATAATAAAATTTTTGAAATATTGAATAAACTTAGTACACCACTTATGAGCAATATATTTATACCCTTAATTCATTTTTAAGTGGTTTTCAACATTTCCATGAACTTATTTTTTCTCCCTTCTCGATTCTTGCATGAGTTATCGCTTGTTTTCAATGGAATGATCATGAAATTTTTGAAACGCAATTATCATTATAAAGTTTTATATATTGAATCTTACACCACCAATCATTTATGAGCATATTTATCCCCTTAATTCACTTCTTGGTGGTTTTCAACATTTCATGAACTTATTTTCCTCCATCTTGATTTTTGGGTGAGTTATCCTTGTTTTCAATGGAACGGTCACGAAATCCTCGCAAAAACGCAATGTCATAATAAAATTTGAAATATTGAAACATACACCACTTATGAGCATATTTATCCCCTTTAATTCACTTTGGTTGTTTTCTAAACATTTCATGAACTTATTTTCCTCCATCTTGAGATTTTTATGAGTTAGTCCCCTTCGTTTTCAAATGGAAGGTCACGGAAATCTCGAAAACGCACATGTCATAATAAAATTTGAAATATTGAAACATACACCACTTATGAGCATATTTATCCCCTTAATTCACTTTTGGTGGTTTTCAACATTTCATGAACTTATTTTCCTCCTTTCGAGATTTTTATGAGCTTATCACTGTCATTGGCTGGAAAGATCATAGTGAAATCTCAAAATGCAATGTCATAATAAAATTTGAAATATTGAAATGTAAGTACCACTTATGCAAAGCATATTTATCCCATTTAATTCACAATTTTGGCATGGTTTTCAACATTTCATGATCCACTTATTTTCTCCTCTCTCGATTCTTAGTAGAGTTATCGTTGTTTTCAATGGAAGATCATGGAAATCTTGTAAATGCAATTATCATTAAATATATTTTATATATTGAAACCTACACTCACTTATTGGCATATTTATCCCCTTAATTCACTTTCTTGGTGGTTTTCAACAATTTCATGAACTTATTTTCCTCTTTCGAGATTTTTATGAGTTATATTGTTTTCAATGAAAGGTCATTACGTAAATCTCAAAACGCAATGTCATAAATAAAATTTGAAATATTGAAATATACAATTCACTTATGAGCATATTTATCCCATTAATTCACTTTGCTGGTTTTCAACATTTCATGAACTTATTTTTCTCCTTCTCGATTCTTATGAGTTATCGTCGCTTTCAATGGAAGATCATTGAAATTTCGAATGTATGCAATTATCATTAAAATATTTTATATTGAAACTTACACCACTTTATGAGCATATTAATTCTTCTTAATTCACTTTTGGTGGTTTTCAACATTTCATGAACTTATTTTTCTCCTTCTCGATTCTTATGAGTTATCATTGCTTTTCAATGGAAGATCATGAAATCTCGCAAAATATTAAATTATACATTATAATGTTTTATATATTGAATCTTACTACCACTTATGAGCATATTTATCCCCTTAATTCACTTTGGTGGTTTTCAAACATTTCAAGTGAACTTATTTTCTCCTCTTCGAGATTTTGTATGCGAAGTTATCGGCTGTTTTCTAATGAAAGACGTCACGAACTCTCAAAACGGTACGTCATAATAAAAGTTTTCTTCTTAAGTATATTAAAACATTACGCACCACTTTCATGAGCATATTTATACCTCTTAATTCACTTTGGGTGGTTTTCAACATTTCCATGAATCTTATTTTTCTCCTTCTCACATTCTTATGGGAGTTATCAGCTTGTTTTCAATGGAAGATAATGAAATCTCGAAACGCAATTCTCATTATAAAGTTTTAGCCAGTGTTGAATTTTACACCACCTATATATATGAGCATATTTATCCCCTTAATTCACTTTGGTGGTTTTCAACATTTCATAGAACTTACTTTTCCTCCATCTTGATTCTTGTATGGAGTTATCCTTGTTTTCAACTGGAAGATCATGAAATCTCGAAACGCAATGTTCCGTATAATAAAAGTTTTGAAAGGTATTGGAAACATACACTCACTTATGAGCATATTTATCCCCTTAATTCTATCACTTTGGTTGTTTTCAACATTTCATGAACTTATTTTCCTCCATCTTGATTCTTTAAGTGAGTTAACTTCGCTCGTTTTTCAATGTGGAATCCGCCATGAGAAATTCTAAACGCAATATATAATGAAATTTGAAATATTGAAACATACACCACTTATGTATATATTTATCCCCTTAATTCACTTTGGGTGGTTTTCAACAATATTTCTACATGAACTTATTTTTCCTCTTTCTAGATTTTTATGGAGTTATGTTCGTTTTTCAATGAAAAGGTCACGTAACTTAATCTTCAAAACAGTATGCTGCATAATAAAATGTGAAATATTGGAAACATATTACACCCATCATTTATGAGCATATATTTATCCTATTAATTCCATTTCTTGGTGGTTTTCAACATTTCATGAACTTATTTTTCCTCTTTCTCGTAGATTCTTATGAGTTATCGTTGTTTAACAATGGAAGATCATGAAATTCTCTAAATGCATGTTTATCATTAAAATATTTTATATATTGAAACTTACACCACTTATGAGCATATTTATCCCTTAATTCACTTTGGTGGTTTTCAACATTTCATGAACTTATTTTCCTCTTTCGAGCATTTTTATGCGAGTTATCGTTCAACAGTTTTCAATGAAAGGTCGCTCATATTCTCAAAACAAGGCAATTGTCATAAATAATATTTGAAATATTGAAATGCATTACACCACTTATGAGCATATTTATCCCCTTAATTCACTTTGGTGGTTTTCAACATTTCTATGAACTTATTTCTTTCTCCTTCTCGATTCTTATGAGTTATCGTTGTTTTCAATGGAAGATCATGAAATCTCAAACGCAATATCATTATTAAAATATTTTATATATTGAAACTTACACCACTTTTATGAGCATAATTTTATCCCCTTTTAATTCACTTTGGTGGTTTTCAACATTCTCACATGAACTTATTTTTCTCCTTCTCGATTCTTATGAGTTATCCTTGCTGTTTTTCAATGGAAGATCACTGAAATCTCAAATGCAATTGTCATTATACATTAAGTTTTATATATTGAATCTTACACCCACTTATGAGCATATATTTATCCCCTTAATTCACTCTTTGGTGGTTTTCAACATTTCATGAAACATATTTTTCCTCCATCTTGATTTTTGTATGAGTTATCCCTTGTTTTCAATGGAACGTCACGAAATCTCAAAACGTAATGTCATAATACAAAATTTGAAATATTGAAACATACAAATTCACTTATGATATATATTTATCCCCTTAATTCACTTTGGTGGTTTTCAACATTTCATGAACTTATTTTTCTCCTTCTCTCTATCTCTTATGAGTTATCATTGTTCAATGGAAGATCATGAAATCTCGAAATAAATTATCATTATAAAGTTTTATATATTGAATCTTACACCACTTATGAGCATATTTTATCCCCTTAATTTACTTTGGTGGTTTTCAATATTTCACATGAACTTCTATTTTTCGCTTCTCAGATTTTTATGAGTTATCAGTTGTTTTCAATGGAAGAGGTCACGAAATCTCAACAAAACGCAATGTCATAATAAAATTTGAAATATTGAAACATACACCACTTATGAGCATATTTATCCCCTGAATTCACTTTTGGTGGTTTTCAACATTTCATGAACTTATTTTTCTCCTTCTCGATTCTTATGAGTTATCATTGTTTTCAATGGAAGATCATGAAATCTTCAAAATTGTACTATTCTCATTATAATGTTTTATATGTTGAAACTTACACCACTTATGAGCATATTTATCCCCTTAATTCACTTTGGTGGTTTTCAACATTTAAGTGAACTTATTTTTCTCCTTTCTCGACTTTCTTATGAGTTATCGTTGTTTTCAATGGAAGATCATGAAATCTCAAACGCAATATATCATAATAAAAGTTTTGTATATATTGAAACTTACACCACTTATGAGCATATGGGAGTTTTTATACCCCTTAATTCACTTCTGGTGTGGTTTTTCAACATTTCATGAACTTATTTTTCTCCTTCCTCGCATTCTCTATGAGTTATCGAGCTGTTTTTAACTGGAAGATCATGAAATTTCGAAATAAAATTATCATTATAATGTTTTATATATTGAATCTTACACCACTTATAGTGAGCATATTTATCCCCTTAATTCACTTTGGTGGTTTTCAACATTTCATGAACTTATTTTCCACCATCTTGCATTTTTATGAGTTATCGTTCCCGTTTTCGCTGTAGATCGCCACGAAATCTCAAAAACTGGCAATACAAGTGTTACATACATAATAAAATTTGAAATATTGAAACATACACTCACTTATGAGCATATTTATCCCCTTAATTCACTTTGCGTGGTTTTCAACATTTCATGAACTTATTTTTCTCCTTCTCGATTCTTAGTGAGTTATCATGCTTTTCAATGAAAGATCATGAGTTCTCAAATACGCAATTATCATTATAATGTTTTTTATATATTGAATCTTACACCACGCTCTATGAACATATTTATCCCCTTTTAATTCACTTTGGTGGTTTTCAACATTTCATGAACTTATTTTTTCTCCGTTTTCGAGATTCTTATATGAGTTTATGTTGCTTTTCAATGAAATGTCACTGAAATTTCAAAATCTGTGAATTATCTATAATAAAATTTGAAATATTGAAACTTATACACCACTTATGAGCATATTTATACCCCTTAATTCACTTTTTTAGTGGTTTTCAACATTTCATGAACTTATTTTTCTTCTCTCTCGATCTCTTATGAGTTATCGTTTTCAATGGAAGATAATGAAATCTCTTAAACGCAATTCTCATTATAAAGTTTTATATGTTGAATCTTACACCACTCTTATGAGCATATTTATATCCCCTTAATTCACTTTGGTGGTTTTCAACATTTCATGAAGAACTTATTTTCCTTCCATCTTGATTTTTATGAGTTATCCTTGTTTTCATACGGAACGCCACGTAAATCTCTAAAAACGCAATGTCATAATAAAATTGAAATTTGAAATATACACCACTTATGAGCATATTTATCCCCTTAATTCACTTTGGTTGTTTTCAACATTTCATGTAAACTTATTTTCTCTCCATCTTGATTTTTAAGTGAGTTATCGTTGTTTTCAATGGAACGATCACGAAATCTCGAAAACGCAATGTCATTATTCAAAATTTGAAATATTGAAGTATACACCACTTATGAGCATATTTATCCCCTTAATTCACTTTGGTGGTTTTTCTAACATTTCATGAACTTATTTTCCTCCTTCTAGATTTTTATGAGTTATCGTTGTTTTCAATGAAAGGTCACGAAATCTCAAAACACACTTGTCATAATAAAATTTGAAATATTGAAACATACACCATTTATGAGCATATTTATCCTGCTTTTAATTCACTTTGGTGGTTTTCAACATTTCATGAACTTATTTTTCTCCTTCGATTCTTATGAGTTAGTCAGTTGTTTTCAATGGAAGATCATGAAATCTCGAAACGCAATTCTCTATGATATAAAGTTTTATATGTTGAATCTTACACCACTTATGAGCATATTTATCCCCTTAATTCACTTTGGTGGTTTTCAACATTTCATGAACTTATTTTTCCTCCTTCTTGATTTTCATGAGTTATCGCTGTTTTCAATGAGAATGATCATGCGCCAAATTTCAAATACGCAATGTTTATCATTATAATGTTTTATATATTGAATCTTACACCACTTATGAGCATATTTATCCCCTTAATTCACTTCTCTTGTGGTGGTTTCCTTCAACATTTCATGAACTTATTTTCCTCTCTTTCTAGAGATTTTTATGAGTTAGTGTTGTTTTCTAATGAAAGGTCACGAACTCCTCAAAACCGTATGTCATAATAAAATTCCAGAAATATTGAAACATACACCACTTATGAGCATATTTATCCCTTTTTAATTCACTTTGGGTGGTTTTCGCCATTTCATATGAACTTATTTTTCTCCTTCTCGATTCTTATGAGTTATCAAGTTGTTTTCAATGGAAGATCATGAAATTTCAAATCGCAATTATCATTAAAAAGTTTTATATATTGAAACTTACACCACTTATGAGCATATATTTATACCCCTTAATTCACTTTTGGTGGTTTTCTAACATTTCATGAACTTTCTATTTTTCTCTCCTTTTCCTCGCATTCTTATGAGTTATCGCTGTTTTCAATGGAAGATCATGAAATTTCGAAATGCAATTATCATTATAATGTTTTATATATTGAATCTTACACCACTTATGAGCATAGCTTTATCCCCTTAATTCACTTTGGTGGTTTTCAAACATTTCATGAACTTATTTTCCTCTTCTCGAGATTTTTATGAGTTATCGTTGTTTTCAATGAAAGGTCACGAAATCTCAAACGCAATGTCATAATAAAATTTGAAATATTGAAACTGTTATACACCACTTATGAGCATATTTATCCCATTAATTCACTTTGGTGGTTTTCTGCAACATTTCCATGAACTTATTTTTCTCCATTTCGATTCTTATGAGTTATCGCTGTTTTCAATGGAACGATCATGAAATTTCAAACGCACCATTGTCATTAATAAATATTTTATATATTGAAACTTACACCACTTATGGAGCATATTTATCCCCTTAATTCACTTTGGTGGAAGTTTCAAACATTTCATGAACTTATTTTTCTCCTTCTTCTCTAGATTCTTATGAGTTATCGCTGTTTTCAATGGAAGATCATGAAATTTCAAAAATGCAATTATCATTATAATAGTTTTATATATTGAAACTTACACCACTTATGAGCATATTTATCCCCTTAATTCACTTTTGCGTGGTTTTCAACATTTCATGAACTTATTTTCTCCTTCTCGATTCTTGCTTGAGTTATCACGCTGTTTTCTAATGGAAGATCATGAAATTTCGAAATAAACATCACCTTTATTATAAAGTTTTATATATTGAAAGAATGGATACTCGTCACCGGGTATGAGCAAGCATATTTAACTTCTTTAATTCACTTTGGTGGTTTTCGAACATTCTCATGAACTTATTTTCCTCTTTCTTGATTTTTATGAGTTATCGTTGTTTTCTTAATGGGAATGCATCACTAAATCTCAAAACGCAATGTCATAATAAAATTTGAAATATTAAAACATACACCACTTATGAGCATATTTATACCTCTTAATTCACTTTGGTGTTTTCGCAACATTTCACAAGAACTTATTTTTCTCCTTCTAGATTCTTATGAGTTATGCGTTATTTTCAATGGAAGATCATGACGCCAAATACTCGAAAACGCAATGTCATTAATAAAGTTTTATAGATTGAATTTACAATCCATTTATGAGCATATTTATCCCCTTAATTCACTTTGGTGGTTTTCAACATTTCATGAACTTATTTTCCTCTTTCTCGATTCTTAAGTGAGTTATCCTTGTTTCTAATGGAGACTTCGTCACAATCTCGAAACGCAATGTCATAATAAAATTTTATATATTGAAATATACACCACTTATGAGCATATTTATCCCCTTTAATTCACTTTGGTGGTTTTCAACATTTCATGGAACTTATTTTTCCTCCATTCTTGATTTTTATGAGTTATCGCTGTTTTTAATTGAACGATCACGAAATTCCTTGCGAAACGCAATGTCATCAATAAAATTTGAAATATTGGAAACATACACCACTTATGAGCATATTTATCCCCTTAATTCACTTTTTGTGGTTTTCAACATTTCATGGGGAACTGTATTTTCCTTCTCCTCGATTTTTATGAGTTATCGTTGTTTTCAATGGAAGATCACGAAATCTCAAAACGCAGTATGTCATAATAAAGTTTGAAAGTATTGAAACAGTATTACACCACTTATGAATACATATTTATCCCATCTAATTCACTTCTTGTGGTTTTCAACATTTCATGAACTTATTTTTTCTCCTCTTTCCTCGATTCTATAAGTGAGTTATCGTTGTTTTCAATGGAAGACTTTCATGAAATTTCGAAATGCAACATTATCGGCTATAATGTTTTATATATTGAAACTTTACAACACCACTTATGAGCATATTTATCCTTAATTCATCACTTTGGTGGTTTTCAACATTTCATGAAGAACTTATTTTCCTCCTTATCTTGAATAATTTTATGAGTTATCGTTGTTTTCAATGGAAAGGTGCCACGAAACTCTCAAAACGCAATGTCATAAATAAAATTTGAAATATTGAAATCATACACCACTTATGAGCATATTTATCCTTTAATTCATCCCCCTTTGTGGTTTTCTGAAATATTTCATGAACTTATTTTTTTCTCTCCTTCTCGATTCTTATGAGTTATCATGTTTTCAATGGAAGATCATGAACTCTCAAAACGGCAATTATCATTAAAATATTTTATATATTGAAACTTACACCACTTATGAGCATATTTATCCCCTTAATTCACTTGTGCAGTGGTTTTCAACATTTCATGAACTTCTATTTTTTCTCCTTCCCGATTCTTTATGAGTTATCGCTGTTTTCAATGGAAGATCATGAAATTTCGAAATGCAATTATCATTATAATGTTTTATATATTGAAACTTACACCACTTATGAGCATATTTATCCCCTTAATTCACTTTTGGTGGTTTTCAACATTTTCATGAACTTATTTTCCTCCTTCGGGAGATTTTCCTATGAGTTATCGTTGTTTTCAATGGAAGGTCACGTGAAATCTCATCAAACGCAATGTGTCATAATAAAAGTTTGAAATATTTGAAACATACACCACTTATGAGCATATTTATTCCTTTAATCTTGCACTCTTGGTGGTTTTCAACATTTCATGAATCTTATTTTTCTCCTTCTCGATTCTTATGAGTTATCGCTGTTTTCAATGGAAGATCATGAAATTAACAAAATTATCATTATAATGTTTTATATATTGAATTTACAATTCACTTATGAGCATATTTATCCCCTTAATCTAATTTTTGGTGGTTTTAAACATTTGATGAACTTATTTTCCGCCGAGATTTTATGAGTTATGTTGTTTTCAATTGAGTTAGTCACGAACTCTCAAAAACGGTATGTCATAATAAAATTTGAAATATTAAAACATACACCACTTATGAGCATATTTATACCCTTAATTCACTTTGGTGGTTTTCAAATATTTCATGAACTTATTTTTCTCCTTCTTCGATCTCTATGTGTTATCGCTGTTTTCAATGGGAAGACAATGAAATCTCGGAACGCACTGTCATTATAAAGTTTTATATGTTGAATCTTACACCACTTATGGACATATTTATCCCTTAATTCACTTTGGTAGTTTTCAACATTTCATGAATTTATTTTTCCTCCATCTTGATTTTTATGAGTTATCTCATTTTTCAATGGAACGTCACGTAAATCTTCTCGAAACGCAATGTCATAATAAATTGAAATATTCTGAAATATACACCACTTATGAGCATATTTATCCCCTTAATTCACTTTGGTTGTTTTCAACATTTCTATGAACTTATTTTCCCTCCATCTTGATTTTTATGAGTTATCCCCGTTTTCAATGGGAACGTCACTAAATCTCAAACGCAATGTCATAATAAAATTTGAAATATTGAAGCATACACCACTTATGAGCATATTTATCCCCTTAATTCACTTTGGTGGTTTTCAACATTTCATGAACTTATTTTCTCTTTCTAGATTTTTATGAGTTATCGTTGTTTTCTAATGAAAGGTCACGAACTCTCAAAACAGTATGTCATATTGTAATTTTAAATATTGAAACATACACCATTTATGAGCATATTTATCCCATTAATTCACTTTGGTGGTTTTCTAACATTTCATGAATTTATTTTCTCCTTCTCGATTCTTATGAGTTATCATGAGCTTTCAATGTAGCATCATGAAATCTCGAAACGCAATTCGCATTATAAAAAGTTTTATATATTGAATCTTACACCACTTATGAACATATTTATCCCCCAATTCACTTTTGGTGGTTTTCAACATTTCATGATCTTAGTTTTTTTCTCTCCTTTCTCGATTCATATGAGTTATCGCTGTTTTCAATGGAAGATCATGAAATTTCGAAACAAATTATCTATTATAATGTTTTATATATTGAATCTTACACCACTTATGAGCATATTTATCCCCTTAATTCACTTTGGTGGTTTTCAACATTTTATGAACTTATTTTCCTCTTTCTAGATTTTTATGAGTTATGTTGTTTTCAATGAAAGGTCAAATAACTCAAAATCTAGATATTATAATAAAATTTGAAATATTAAAACATACAATTCACTTATGAGTATATTTATCCCATTAATTCACTTTGGTGGTTTTCAACATTTCATGAACTTATTTTTCTCCTTCTCGATTCTTAGTAGCTTATCGCTGTTTTCAATGGAAGATCATTTAAATTTCGAAATGCAATTATCATTAAAATATTTTATATATTGAAACTTACACCACTTATGAGCATATTTATACCCTTAATTCACTTTGGTGGTTTTCAACATTTCATGAACTTATTTTTCTCCTTCTCGAAGTTCTGCTATGCCAGGATTATCGCTGTGTATTTTCAATGGAAGATCATGAAATTTTCAAATAAATGATCATTATAATGTTTTATATATTGAATCTTACACCACTTATGAAGCATATTTATCCCCTTAATTCACTTTGGTGGTTTTAAACATTTTCATGAACTTATTTTCCCCTTCGAGATTTTTTATGAGTTATCGTTGTTTTCACGTAGAAGGATCACTTAGACTCTCAAAAACGCATATATTATAATAAAATTTGAAATATTAAAACATACAACCACTTATGAGCATATTTATACCCTTAATTCACTTTGCACAGTGAAGTTTTCAACATTTTCATGAACTTATTTTTCTCCTTACTCGATTCTTGTGAGTTATCGTATTGCTTCAATGGAAGATCATGAAATTTCTAAATAAAATGTATCATTATAATGTTTGTATATATTGAATCTTACACCACTTAGCGAAAGTATATTTATCCCCTTAGATTCACTTTGTTGGTTTTCAACATTTCATGGAAAAGAGCTTTGAATTTTCCTCCATCTTGATTTTTATGGAGTTATCCTCGTCACGGAACGTGGGTACCTAAATCTCAGGAACGCATGATGTCATAATAAAATTTGCATGGGAATATTGAAGCCATACACCACTTATGAGCATATTTATCCTTTAATTCACTTTCGGGTGGTTTTCAACATTTCATGAACTTATTTTCCTCTTTCTAGATTTTTACATGAGTTATGTTGTGTATTTCTAATGAAAGGTCCACGAATCTCTCAAAACAGCATGTCATAATAAAATTTGAAATATTGAAACATACACCATTTATGAGCATATTTATCCCATTCAATTCACTTTGGTGGTTTTCAACATTTCATGGAACTTATTTTTCTCCTTTCTCGATTCTTATGAGTTATACGTTGTTTTCAATGGAAGATCATGAAATTTCGAAAATGCAATTATCATTAAAATATTTTATATATTGAAACTTACAATTCACTTATGAGCATATTTATCCCCTTAATTCAGCTTTGGTGGTTTTCAACATTGTTCATGAACTTATTTTCTCCTCTTTCGAGATTTTTATGAGTTATGTTGTTTTCAATGAAAGGTCACGAACTCTCAAAATCGCAGTTATGTTGCATAATAAAATTTGAAATATTAAATCATGAGCACCACTTATGAGCATATTTATCCCATTAATTCAGCTTTGGTGGTTTTCAACATTTCCATGGAACTTATTTTCCTCCTCCTCGAGTTCTTATGAGTTATCGTTGTTTTCAATGGAAGATCAAGCTGAAATTTCGAAAGTGCAATTATCATTAAAGATATTTTATATATTGAAACTTACACCATTTATGAGCATATTTATATTCACTTAATTCACTTTGGTGGTTTTCAACATTTCATGAACTTATTTTTCTCCTTCTCGAGTTCTTATGAGTTATAAATTGTTGTTTTCAATGAGAAGATCATGAAATTTCGAAATAAAATTATCATTATGATTGTTTTATATATTGAATCTTACACCACTGTATGGGCATATATTTATCCATCAATTCTATACTTTGGTGGTTTTAAACATTTCATGAACTTATTTTCCTCTTTCGAGATTTTTATGAGTTATGTTGTTTTCATTGAAAGGTCACGAACTCTCAAAAGCGGTATGTCATAATAAAATTGAAATATTAAAACATACACCACTTATGAGCATATTTATACCTCTTAATTCACTTTGGTGGTTTTCAACATTTCATGGAACTTATTTTTCTCTTTCTCGAGTTCTAAGTGAGTTATCATGTGTTTCAATGGAAGATCCATGAAATTTCTAAATAAAATTATCATTATAATGTTTTATATATTGAATCTTAGCACTAATTTATGAGCATATTTTATCCCCTTAATTCACTTTGAGTGGTTTTAAACATTTCATGAAGACTTATTTTCCGCTTTCGAGATTTTTTTATGAGTTATGTTGTTTTCATTGAGAAAGGTCCACGAACTCTCAAAACGGTATGTCATAATAAAATTTGAAATATTAAAACATACACCACTTATGTAGCGCTATTTATACCCTTAATGATTTCACTTTGGTAAAGTTTTCAACATTTCATGTAAGACTTATTTTTCTCCTTCTCGATTCTTATGTGTTATCGCTGCTGTTCAATGGAAGATAGCTGAAGCCAGATTTTAAACGCAATTCTCAATTATAAAGTTTTATATTATTTGAATCTTACACCACTTATGAGCATATTTATCCCCTTAATTCACTTCTTTGGTGGTTTTCAACATTTCATGAGACTTAATATTTTCCTCCATCTTGATTTTTATGAGTTAACTCTGTTTTCAATGGAACGTCACTTAAATCTCTAAACGCAATGTCGAGTGAATAAGGTTGAAATATTGAAATATACACCACTTATGCAGGCATATTTATCCCCTTAATTCACTCTTTGGTTGTTTTCAACATTTCATGAACTTATTTTCCATCCATCTTGATTTTTATGAGTTATCCACCTGAACTTTTCAATGGAACGCTCACGAAATCTCAAACGCGACAAGTCATAAAATAAAATTTGAAGATGTATTGAAGCATACACCACTTATGAGCCATATTTATCCCCTTAATTCACTTTGGTGGTTTTCAACAGCATTTTCATGAACTTATTTTCCTCTTTCTAGATTTTTATGATATTATGTTGTTTTCAATGAAAGGTCACTAACTCTCAAGACAGGTATGTCATAATAAAATTTGAAATATTAGAAACCATACACCATTTATGAGCATATTTATCCCATTAATTCAATTTTTGAGTGGTTTTCAACATTTTCATGAGATTTATTTTCTCCTTCTCGATTCTTAGTGAGTTATCGCCGTTGTTTTCAATGGAAGGATCATGGAAATCTAGAAACGCACTGTGATTACTTATTTATAAGTTTTCATATATATTGAATCTTACACTCATCTCTATGAACATATTTATCCCCTTAATTCACTTTGGTGGTTTTCAACATTTCATGATCTTATTTTCCTCCTTCTCACAAGTTCATATGAGTTATCGCTTGTTTTTAATGGAAGATCATGAAATTTCAAGAATAAAAATTATCATTATAATGTTTTATATATTGAATCTTACACTCACTTATGAGCATATTTATCCCCTTGAATTCACTTTGGTGGTTTTCAACATTTCATGAACTTATTTTCCTCTTTTTAGGATTTTTATGAGGTTATGTTGTTTTCAATGGTGAAAGATCATTTAACTCTTCGTAAACGGGTATGTCATAATAAAATTTGAGAATATTACAAAGACATCTACACCAATTTATGCATATATTTATCCCATTGTAATTCACTTTGGTGGTTTTCAATATTTCATGAACTCATTTTTCTCCTTCTCGATTCTTATGAGTTATCCTGCTGTTTTCAATGGAAGAGATCATGAATTTCTCAAATGCAATTATCGATTAAAATATTTTATATCATTGAAACTTACACCACTTAGCGAGCATATTTATACCCTTAATTCATTTGGTGGTTTTCAACATTTCATGAACTTATTTTCTCCTTCTCGAGTTCTTATGAGTTACTTCGCTATTTTCAATTTAAGGATCATGGGAAATTTCCAAAATGCAATTATCACAAAATATTTTATATATTGAAACTTACACCACTTATGAGCATATTTATACCCTTAATTCAGCTTTTGGTGGTTTTCAACATTTCATGAACTTATTTTTTCTCCTTCTCGAGTTACTTTATGCCAGGTTATCGTTGTTTTCAATGGAAGATCATGAGAATTTCTAAATAAAATTACTATCATTGTAATGTTTTATATATTGAATCTTACACCACTTATGAGCATATTTTATGTCCCTTTAATTTCACTTTTGGTGGTTTTAAACATTTCATGAACTTATTTTCCTCTTTTCGAGATTTTTATGAGATTATGTTGTTTTCAATGAGAAGGTCACGAACTCTCAAAACGGTATGTCATAATAAAATTTGAAATACAAAACATACACCTTCCACTCTGGGCTGCATATTGGCTTTCATACCCTTAATTCACTTTGGTGGTTTTCAACATTTCATGAACTTATTTTCTCTCATTCTGGATTCTTATGAGTTATCGTTTGTTTTTCATAGGAAGATCATGAAAATCTCGAAAGCGCACTTCTCATTTATAAAGTTTTATATGTTGAATTTTACACCACTTATGAGCATATTTATCCGCCTTAGATTCTAGCTTTGGTGGTTTTTAACCATTTCCATGGAACTTATATTTTCTCCATCTTGATTTTCTATGAGTTATCCTTGTTTTCAATTCGTGGAACGTCACGAAATCTCGAAACGCAATGTCATAATAAAATTGGAACAGTTCTGAAATATACACCACTTATGAGCTATATTTATCCCCTTAATCAGTCACTTTGGTTTGTTTTCAACATTTCCCACATGAACTTATTTTCCTCCATCTTGATTTTCATGAGTTATCCCTGGCATTTCTGAAGTGGAACGTCACGAAATCTCCCAAACGCAATGTTATAATAAAATTTGAAATATTCGAAACATACACCACTTATGGGACATATTTATCCCCTTAATTCACTTTGGTGGTTTTCAACATTTCATTGAACTTATTTTCCTCTTTCTAGATTTTTATGCAGTTATGTTGTTTTCAATGAAAGGTCACGAGACTCTCAAATGGAACAAATGTCATAATAAAATGCTGAAATATTGAAACAAACACACCATTTATGAGGGCATATTTATCCCATTAATTCACTTTATGGCGTTTTCAACATTTCATGCGTACCTTATTTTTCCTCGTTCTACGAGTTCTTATGAAAGGTTATGCGTTGTTATAATTCAGAAGGAAGATCATGAAATTTTCGAGATGTGAATTATCGTTATTAAAATATTTTATAATATTGAATGAGCTTACACCTCATATGAAAGCATATTTATCCCCTTAATTCACTTTGGTGGTTTTCAACATTTCATGAACTTATTTTCCATCTTTCGAGATTTTTATGAGTTATCGTTGTTTTCAATGAAAGTGTCACTAGACTCTCAAAAGCGGTAGTGTATCATAAAAATAAAATTTGAAAGTCATTAAATCATACACCACTTATGAGCATATTTATCCCATTAATTCAGCTTTGCGATTGGTTTTCAACATTTTCATGAACTTATTTTTCTCCCCTTTCTGATTCTTATGAGTTATCGTTGTTTTCAATTGGAAGATCATGAAATAGTTCGAAATGCAATTATCATTAAAATATTTTATATATTGAAACTTACACCACTTATGCGTTATTTATAATTCTTAGATTCAGCTTTGGTGGTTTTCAACATTTTCATGAACTTATTTTTCTCCTTCGAGTTCTTATGAGTTATCGTTGTTTTCAATGGAAGGATCATGAAATTGCGAAATAAAATTATCATTATAATGTTTTATAAGTGATTGAAATCTTACACCACTTATGAGCATATTTATCCCCCTTAATTCACTTTGGTGGTTTCTAAAGCATTTCATGAACTTATTTTCCTCTTTCGAGGATTTTTATGAGTTATGTTGTGTTTCTATTGAAAGGTCACGAACTCTCAAAACGGTATGTCATAATAAAATTTGAAATATTAAATACATACACCACTTATGAGCATATTTATACCCTTAATTCACTTTTGGTGGTTTTCAACATTTCATGAACTTATTTTCTCCTTCTCGATTCTTGCAATGAGTTATCGTCGTTTGGCTCAATGGAAGATCATGAAATTCTTCGAAATAAAATTATCATTTATAATGTTTAGAGTATATTGAATCTTACACCACTTATGAGCATATTTATCCCCTTAATTCACTTTTGGTGGTTTTAAACTGTTTTCATTCGAACTTATTTCCACAGCTTTCGAGATTTTTATGAGATTATGTTGTTTTCATTGAAAGGTCACGAACTCTCAAAACGGTATGTCATAATAAACAGATTTGAAATATTAAAACATACACCACTTATGGAGGCATATTTATACCACTTAATTCACTTTGGTGGTTTTCAACATTTCATGAGACTTATTTTTCTCCTTCTCGAGTTCTTATGTGTTATCGCTGCTTTTCACGGAAGATAATGGTGATGCGGGAATCTCAAACTATACTCTCATTATATATAAAGTTTTATATGTTGAATCTTACACCACTTATGAGCATATTTATCCCCTTAATTCACTTTTTGGTGGTTTTCTAACATTTCACATGAACTTATTTTCCTCCATCTTGATTTTTATGGAGTTATCCTTGTTTTCAATGGAAGATCACGAAATCTCGAAACGTTAATGTCATAGCAATAAAATTGAAGGATTCTGAAGATATACACCACTTATGAGCATATTTATCCACTTGAATTCACTTTGAGTTGTTTTCAACATTTCATGAACTTATTTTCCTCCATCTTAGATTTTTATGAGTTATCCCTGTTTTCAATGGAAGCGTCACGAAATCTCTAAACGAGCAATGTTATCATAATAAAATTTGAGAATATTGAAGTATACACCTACTTATGAGCATATGTTATCCCCTTAATTCACTTTTACAGTGGTTTTCAACATACTTCATGAACTTATTTTTCCTCTTTCTAGATTTTTATGGAGTTATGTTGTTTTCTAATGAAAGGTCCACGAACTCTCAAAACAGGTATGTCATAATAAAATTTGAAATATTGAAACATACACCATTTATGAGCATATTTATCCTCATTAATTCACTTTGGTGGTTTTCAACATTTCATGAATTCTATTTTTTCTCCTTCCCGATTCTTATGAAGTTGACAAAGTGTTTTCAATGGAAGATCATAAAATCTCGAACGCATGATTGACATTATAAAGTTTTATATATTGAATCTTACACCACTTATAAGGAACATATTTATCCCTTAATTCACTTTGGTGGTTTTCAACATTTCATGATCATATTTTTTCCTTCTCGATTCATATGAGTTATCGCTGTTTTCAATGGAAGATCATGAAATTTCAAATAAAAAATTATCATTATAATGTTTTATATATTGAATCTTACACCACTTATGAGCATATTTATCCCCTTTAATTCACTTTGGTGGTTTTCAACATTTTATGAACTTATTCTTTTCCTCTCATCTTTTATGAGTTATGTTGTTTTCAATGGAAGGCCACGAACTCTCAAAACTAGATACATTATAATAAAATTTGAAGCCATATTAAAACATACACCACTTATGAAAGCATATTTATCCCATTAATTCATTTTGGTGGTTTTCAACATTTCATGAACTTTTTCAAGATAAAAAGCTTCTTCGACTCTTATGAGTTATCGTTGTTTTCAATGGAAGATCATGAAATTTCGAAATGTAATTATCATTAGTATTTTATATATTGAAACTTACACCACTTATGAGCATATTTATACCCTTAATTCATTTCAGTGGTTTTCAACATTTCATGAACTTATTTTTCTCCTTCTCGATTCTTATGAGTTATCACGTTTTCAATAATGGAAGATCATGAAATCGAAATAAAATTATCATTATAATGTTTTATATATTGAATTTTAGCAAACACGTAGTGAGCATATTTATCCCCTTAATTCACTTTAGTGGTTTTAAACATTTCATGAACTTATTTTCCTTTACTTTTTTTTTATGAGTTATGTTGTTTTCATTGAAAGGTCATTTAACTCTCAAAATCCAGATGTCATAATAAAATTTGAAATATTGAAACATACACCACTTATGAGTATATTTATATTCTGATCAATTTTGGTGGTTTTCTAACATTTCATGAACTGGCTTTTTTTCTCTCCTCTTTCCGATTCTTATGAGTTATCGCTGTTTTCAATGGAAGATCATGAAATTTCGAAATAAAAATTATCATTATAATGTTTTTATATATATTTAGACCTACACAACCACCCTGATGAGCATATTTATCGCCTTAATTCACTTTATGGTTTTCAACATTTCATGAACTTATTTTCCTCCATCTTGATTTCTTATGAGCCATCTCTGTTTTCAATGGAACGTCACGAAATCTCAAACGCAATGTCATAATAAAATTTGAAATATTGAAACATACACCACTTATGAGCATATTTATCCCCTTAATTCACTTTGGTGGTTTTCAACATTTCATGAACTTATTTTCCTCTTTCTAGATTTTTATGAGTTATGTTGTTTTGAAGGGAAGGTCACGAACTCTCAAAACAGTATGTCATAATAAAATTTGAAATATTGAAACATACACCATTTATGAGCATATTTATCCCATTAATTCACTTTGGTGGTTTTCAACATTTCATGAATTTATTTTTCTCCTTCTCGATTCTTATGAGTTATCGTTGTTTTCAATGTAAAACATCATGAAATCTCGGAAACGCAATTCCGCATTATAAAGTTTTATATATTGAATCTTACACCACTTATGAACATATTTATCCCCTTAATTCACTTTGGTGGTTTTCAACATTTCATGATCTTATTTTTCTCCTTCTCTCATTCATATATGAGTTATCGTTGTTTTCTAATGGAAGATCATGAAATTTCGAAATGCACTTATCATTAAAATATTTTATATATTGAAACTTACACCACTTATGAGCATATTTATACCCTTAATTTGCTTTATGGTTTTCTACCATTTCATGACCTTATTTTTCTCCTTCTCGATTCTTGAGAGTTATCGCTCTATTTTTAAATAAAGATCATGAAATTTCTAAATAAAATTATCATTATAATGTTTTATATATTGAATCTTACACCACTTATGAGCATATTTATCCCTTTAATTCACTAGGTATTTAACATTTCATGAACTCATTTTCCTTTTCGAGATTTTTATGAGTTAGGTTATTAATGAAAGGTCACGAACTCTCAAAACGGTATGTCATAATAAAATTTGAAATATTAAAACATACACCACTTATGAGTTATTTATACCCTTAATTCACTTTGGTGGTTTTCAACATTTCATGAACTTATTTTTCTCCTTCTCGATTCCCATGAGTTATCGCTCATTTCAATGGAAGATCATGAAATTTCACAAATAAAATTATCATTATAATGTTTTATATATTGAATCTTACACCACTTATGAGCATATTTATCCCCTTAATTCACTTTGGTGGTTTTCGTATTTCATGAACTTCATTTTCCTTTCGAGATTTTTATGAGTTATGTTGTTTTCAATGGAAGGTCAAGAACTCTCAAAACGGTATGTCATAATAAAATTTGAAATATTAAAACATACACCACTTATGTACATATTTATCCCATTAATTCACTTTGGTGGTTTTCAACATTTCATGAACTTATTTTTCTCCTTCTCGATTCTTATGAGTTATCGTTGTTTTCAATGGAAGATCATGAAATTTCGAAATGCAATTATCATTAAAATATTTTATATATTGAAACTTACACCACTTATGGAGAGATATAATCCCCTTAATTCACTTTGGAGGTTTTCAACATTTCATGAACTTATCTTTCTTTTCCTTCTCGATTCTCATGAGTTATCGCTGTTTTCGAATGGAAGATCATGAAATTTCAAGAAATAAAATTATCATTATAATGTTTTATATATTGAATCTTACACCACTTATGAGCATATTTATCCCCCTTAATCTACTTTGGTGGTTAAACATTTCATGAACTTATTTTCCTCTTTCGAGATTTTTATGGAGTTATGTTGTTTTCACGAAAGGTCATTTAACTTCAAAACTAGACATGTCATAATAAAATTTGAAATATTAGAAACATATTAAGCACCACTTATGAGCATATTTATACCCTTAATTCACTTTGGTGGTTTTCAACATTTCATGAAACTATTTTCTCCTTCTCGATTCTTATGAGTTATCGCTGCCAATGGAAGATAATAAAATCTAGAAACGCAATTCTCATTATAAAGTTTTATATGTTGAATCTTACACCACTTATGAGCATATTTATCCCCTTAATTCACTTTGGTGGTTTTCAACATTTCATGAACTTATTTTCCTCCATCTTTAGATTTTTACGAGCTATCCTCGTTTTCAAATTCGAACGTCACGAAATCTCGAAACGCAATGTCATAATAAAATTGGAAATTCTGGAAATATACACCACTTATGAGCATATTTATCCCCTTAATTCACTTCATTTTGGTTGTTTTCAACATTTCATGAACTTATTTTCCTCCATCTTGATTTTTATGAGTTATCCCTGTTTTCAATGGAACGTCACGAAATCTCGAAACGTAATGTCATAATAAAATTTGAAATATTGAAACATACACCACTTATGAGCATATTTATCCCCTTAATTCACTTTGGTGGTTTTCAACATTTCATGAACTTATTTTCCTCTTTCTAGATTTTTATGAGTTATCGTTGTTTTCACGAAAGGTCGAACTCTCAAAATGCAATGTCATAATAAAATTTGAAGATAAAGAGCATACACTACTTTATGAGCATATTTATCCCATTAATTCACTTTGGTGGTTTTCAACATTTCATGAACTTATTTTTCTCCTTCTCGATTCTTATGAGTTATCGCTGTTTTCAATGGAAGATAATGAAAATTCGAAAACGCACTCTCATTATAAAGTTTTATATGTTGAATCTTACACCACTTATGAGCATATTTATTCCCTTAATTCACTTTGGTGAAGCTTTCAACATTTCATGAACTTATTTTCCTCCATCTTGATTTTTATGAGTTATCACTGTTTTCAATGGAACGTCACGAAATATCGAAACGCAATGTCATATTAAAATTTAAAATATTGAAACATACACCTTTTTTGGAGCATATTTATCCCATTAGTTCACTTTGGTGGTTTTCAACATTTCATGAACTTATTTTTCTCCTTTCTCATTCTGTGAGTTAATGCTGTTTTCAATGGAAGATCATGAAATCTCAAACGCAATTTTGCATTATAAAATTTATATATTGAATCTTACACCACTCTATGAACATATTTATCCCTTAATTAACTTTGGTGGTTTTCAACATTTGCGAAACTCTATTTTTCTCCTTCCTATTCTGCGTATTTATTAATATCGTTTTCAACAAGATCATGAATTTCAAAATAAAACATTATTATAATGTTTTATATATTGAATCATACACCACTTATGAGCATATTTATCCTTCTTTAATTCACTTTGCGGTTTTCAACATTTCATGAACTTATTTTCCTTCTTTCGAGATTTTTATGAGTTATGTCAAGCTCAATATGTCGTTAATCTCAAAACTGCAATGTCATAATAAATTTGAAATATTAAAACATACACCACTTATGAGCATATTTATCCCATTAATTCACTTTGTATTGGTTTTCGACATTACTTGAACTTATTTTTCTCTCCTTCTCGATTCTTACGTTAGTTTATCGCTGTTTTCAATGGAAGATCATGAAATTTCGAAATGCAATTATCATTAAAATATTTTATATTGAAACTTACACCACTTATGAGCATATTTATACCCTTAATTCACTTTGGTGGTTTTCAATATCACATGACCTCTATTTTTCTCCTTCGATCTCTATGAAGTTATCGCTATTTTCAATGGAAGATCATGAAATTTCGAAATAAAAATTATTTAATATAATGTTTTATATATTGAATCTTACACCAATTTACGGGAGCATATTTATCCCTTAATTCAATTTTTGGTGGTTTTAAACATTTCATGAAATTATTTTCCTCTTTTCAGATTTTTATGAGTTTATGTTGTTTTCAATGAAAGGTCACGAATCCTCAAAATCCAGATGTCATAATAAAATTTGAAATATTAAAACATACACCACTTATGAGCATATTTATACCCTTAATTCACTTTGGTGGTTTTCAAATATTTCATGTTAACTTATTTTTCCTCTATTCCTTAGTTTAGGTTATCACTGCTTTCAATGGAAGATAATGAAATCCTTCAAACGCTAATTCTCATTATAAAGTTTTATATGTTGAATCTTACACCACTTATGGATATTATTTATCCTTTAATTCACTTTGCGGTTTTCAACATTTCATGAACTTATTTTCCTCCATCTTGCGATTTTTATGAGTTATCCTCATTTTCAATGGAACGCCACCTAAATCTCAAACGCATATCGTCATAATAAATGGAAATTCTGAAATATACAATTTCACTTATGAGCATATTTATCCCCGATTCAATTTGGTTGTTTTCAACATTTCATGAATCCTATTTTCTCCATCTTGATTTTATGAAGGGTCTTCGTTTTCAATGGAACGCCACGAATTCTCAAACGCACGTCATATTTAAAATTTGAAATATTGAAACATACACCACTTACGAGCATATTTATCCCCTTAATTCACTTTGGTGGGTTTTCTAAAGATTTTGAACTGCTTCTTTCTAGATTTTTACGTAGCTTATTGCTTTCAATTGAAGGCCACAATAACTTTCAAAACAGTATGTCATAATAAAACGCTAAATATTTTAAATGTTATTCCATTTATGAAAGCATATTTATCCCATTAATTCACTTTTGGTGGTTTTCAACATTTCATGAACTATTTTTTCTCCCTTTTTCGATTCTTATGAGTTAATGTTTTCACGGGAAGATATAATGAAATCTCAACTAATTCTCATTATAAAGTTTTATATGTTGAATCTTACAGATTTATGAGCATATATTATTCTCTTTAATTCACTTTGGTGGTTTTCAACATTTCCTCATGAACTTATTTTCCCCCCATCTTCGATGTGAGTTATCATCGCTTTTCAATGGAACGGCCAATTTAAATATCGAATCATAATGTCATAATAAAATTTGAAATATTAAAACATACACCTTAGGAGCATATTTATCCCCTTAACTTTACTTTCGGGTGGTTTTCAACATTTCATTAACTTATTTTCCTCCATCTTGATTTCTTTATGAGTTATCACTGTTGTTAAATCTACAATAAATATCGAACGCACATCATAATAAAATTTGAAATATTAAAAACATACACTACTTATGAGCATATTTATCCCATTAATTCACTTTGCGGTTTTCAACATTTCTATGAACTGTTTTTTCTCCTTCTCATTCTTATGAGTTATCGCCGCTTTCAATGGAAGATCATGAAATTTCGAATGCAATTATCATTAAAATATTTTATATAATGAAACTAAAACACCTAATTTATGAAGATATTTATACCTTTAATTCATATTTGGTGGTTTTCAACATTTCATGAACTTATTTTTCTCCTTCTCGGGATTCTTAGTGAGTTATCGCTTAAGTTTTCAATGGAAGATCATGGAAATTCCCCTAAACAAAATTATCATTATAATAATATATATTGAATCTTACACCACTTATGAGCATATTTATCCCCTTAATTCACTTTGGTGGTTTTAAATATTTTCACAGAACTTATTTTCTTCTTTCAGATTTTTATGAGTTATGTTGTTTTCAATGAAAGGTCACGAATCCTCAAAACGGTATGTCATAATAAAATTTGAAATATTAAAACATACACTCTTATGAGCATATTTATACCCTTAATTCAATTTTGGTGGTTTTCAAATATTTCATGAACTTATTTTTCTCCTTCTCGATTCTTATGGGTTATCACGTTTTCAATGGAAGATAATGAAATCTCAAAACGCAATTCTCATTATAAAGTTTTATATGTTGAATCTTACACCACTTTATGAGCATATTTATTCCTCTTTAATTCACTTTGGTGGTTTTCAACATTTCATGAACTTATTTTTCCATCTTGATTTTTATGAGTTATCATCAAGCTTTCAATGGAACGTCACGAAATATCAAACGCAATGTCCTAATAAAATTTGAAATACTGAAACATACACCACTTATGAGCATATTTATCCCCTTAATTCACTTTGGTGGTTTTCAACATTTCATTAACTTATTTTTCTCCATCTTGATTTTTGATGAGTTATCACAGTTTTCAATGGAACTGTCACGGAATATCGAAACGCAATATCATAATAAAATTTGAAATATTAAAACATACACCACTTATGAGCATATTTATCCCATTAATTCACTTTGGTGGTTTTCAACATTTCATGAACTTATTTTTCTCGATTCTTATGAGTTATCGCTGTTTTCAATGGAAGATCATGAAATTTCGAAATGCAATTATCATTAAAATATTTATATATTGAAACTTACACCACTTATGAGCATATTTATACCCTTAATTCACTTTGGTGGTTTTCAACATTTCATGAACTTATTTTTCTCCTTCTCGATTCTTTATGAGTTATCACAGCTGTTTTCAATGGAAGATCATGAAATTTCGAAATAAAATTATCATTATAAATTATCTCTATATACAGACCTTACACCACTTATGAGCATATTTATCCCCTTAATTCACTTTGTGGGTTTTAAACATTTCATGAACTTATTTTCTTCTTTTCGAGATTTTTATGAGCATGTCGCTTTCAATTTGTTATCACACCTAAAACGGTATGTCATAATAAAATTTGTAATATTAAAACATACACCACTTATGAGCATATTTATACTTTAATTCACTTCTGGTGGTTTTCAACATTTCATGAACTTATTTTCCACCATCTTTGATTTTTATGAGTTATCACTGTTTTCAATGAACGTCACGAAATATCGAAACGCAATGTCATAATAAAATTTGAAATATTGAAACATACACCATTTATGAGCATATTTATCCCCTTAATTCACTTTGCGGTTTTCAACATTTCATTTAACTTACTTTTCTCCTTCTCGATTCCTATGAGTTATCGTTGTTTTCAATGGAAGATCACAGAAATCTCGAAACACAATTCGCATTATAGTGTTTATATATTGAATCTTACAATCTACTTACGAACATATTTATCCCCTTAATTCACTTTTGGTGGTTTTCAACATTTTATGAAAACTTATTTTTCTCCTTCTGATCTTTATGAGTTATCGCTGTTTTCAATGGAAGATCATGAAATTTCAAACAAAATTATCATTATAATGTTTTATATATTGAATCTTACACCACTTATGAGCATATTTATCCCCTTAATTCACTTTTGGTGGTTTTAAACATTTCATGAACTTATTTTCTTCTTCGAGATTTTTATGAGTTATGTTGTTTTCAATGAAAGTGTCACGAACTCTAAAAACGGTATGTCATAATAAAATTTGAAATATTAAAACATACACCACTTAGTGGACATATTTATACCCTTAATTCACTTTTATGGTTTTCAACATTTTGCCATGAACTTATTTTCTCCTTCTCGATTCTTATGAGTTATCGTCAAGTTTTCAATGGAAGATAATGAAACTTCAAACGTAATTTCATTATAAAGTTTTATATGTTGAATCTTACACCACTTATGAGCATATTTATTCCCTTAATTCACTTTGGTGGTTTTCAACATTTCATGAACTTATTTTCCACCATCTTGATTTTTATGAGTTATCACTGCTTTTCAATGGGTTCTTTTCATCATAAATATCGAAACGCAATGTCATAATAAAATTTGAAATATTGAAAACATACACCATTTATGAGCATATTTATCCCCTTAATTCACTTTGGTGGTTTTCAACATTTCATGAACTTATTTTTCTCCTTTCGACTTTTATGAGTTATCGTTGTTCAATGGAAGATCATGAAATCTCTAAAACACACCATTATAAAGTTTTATATATTGAATCTTACACCACTTATGAACATATTTATCCCCTTAATTCACTTTGGTGGGAGCAATATTTCATGAACTTATTTTCTCCTTCCTACTCTTTATGAGTTATCGCTGTTTTCAATGGAAGATCATGAAATTTCAAATAAAATTATCATTATAATGTTTTATATGTTGAATCTTACACCACCTTGCGAGCATATTTATCCCCTTAATCTACTTTAGTGGTTTTAAACATTTCATGAACTTATTTTTCTTCTTCGAGATTTTTATGAGTTATGTTGCTTTCACGAAAGGTCACTTAACTCTTAAAACGCAATATCATTGTACTTGAAATATTAAAACATACACCACTTATGAGCATATTTATAAATTTTAGACCATTTTGGTGGTTTTCAACATTTGCATGAATCTATTTTTCTCCTTCTGATCTTTATGAGTTATTGTTTCTTTTACCTAAGATAATGAAATCTCGAATCTCAATTCTCATTATATGTTTTATGTTTTCGAATTCTATACTAATTTCTTATGAGCATATTTATTCCCTTAATTCACTTTGTGGGTTTTCAACATTTCATGAACTTATTTTCCACCATCTTGATTTTTATGAGTTATCAATGTTTTCAATGGAACGTCACGAAATATCGAAACGCAATGTCATAATAAAATTTAAAATATTGAAACATACACCATTTATGAGCATATTTATCCCTTAATTCACTTTGGTGGTTTTCAACATTTCATGAACTTATTTTTCTCCTTCTCGATTCTTATGAGTTATCGTTGTTTTCAATGGAAGATCATGAAATCTCAAACGCACCGCATTATAAAGTTTTATATATTGAATCTTACACTACTCTATGAACATATTTATCCCCTTAATTCACTTTGCGTGGTTTTCAACATTTCATGAATCCTATTTTTTCTCCTTTCGATTCTTATGAGTTATCGCTGTTTTCTTAATGGAAGATCATGAAATTTCGAAATAAAATTACCGTTTATAGTTGTTTTATATATTGAATCTTACAGAACACTTATGAGCATATTTATCCCCTGCATTCACTTTGGTGGTTTTAAACATTTCATGAACTTGCTCTTTCTTCGAGATTTTATGAGAGTTATCGTTGTTTTCTAATAGGGTTAGTCATTTAACTCTAAACGGTATGTCATAATAAAATTTGAAATATTAAAACATACACCACTTATGAAAGCATATTTATACCCTTAATTCACTTTGTGGGTTTTCAACATTTCATGAACTGGCTTTTCTCCTTCTCGATTCTTATGAGTTATCGCTGTTTTCAATGGAAGATAACGAAATCTCGAAAACGCAATTCTCATTATAAAGTTTTATATGTTGAATCTTACAATTCACTTATGAGCATATTTATCCCCTTCAATTCACTTTGGTGGTTTTCAACATTTCATGAACTTATTTTCCACCATCTTGATTTTTATGAGTTATCACTGTTTTCAATGGAACTCAAATATCAAACGCAATGTCATAATAAAATTTGAAATATTGAAACATACACCTATTTATGAGCATATTTATCCCTTAATTCACTTTGCAGGTTTTCAACATTTCATGAACTTATTTTCTCCTCTCGATTCTTATGAGTTATCGTTGTTTTCAATGGAAGATCATGAAATCTCAAAACGCAATTCGCATTATAAAGTTTTATATATTGAATCTTACACCACTTATGAACATATTTATCCCCTTAATTCACTTTGGTGGTTTTCAACATTTCATGAACATATTTTTCCTTTCTCGATTCTTATGAGTTATCGTTGTTTTCAATGGAAGATCATGAAATTTCAAATAAAATTATTTATTATAATGTTTATATATTGAATCTTTACACCACTTATGAGCATATTTATCCCCTTAATTCAATTTTGGTGGTTTTAAACATTTTCATGAACTTATTTTCCTCTTTTCAGATTTTTATGAGTTATCGTTGTTTTTAATGAAAGGTCACGAAATCTCAAATGCATACTCATAATAAAATTTGAAATATTAAAACATACACCAATTTTGCTGCTATTATTTATAAATTCTTAATTCACTTTTGTGAGCTTTCAACATTTCATGAACTTTTATTTTTTCTACTTATGGAGCATCATGCCTTTTACGTGGAAGATAATGAAATCTCAAACGCACTCATTATAAAGTTTTATATGTTGAATCTTACACCACTTGTGAGCATATTTATCTCCTTAATTCACTTTGGTAGCTTTTCAATGACATTTCATGAACTTATATTTTCCTCCCATCTTGATTTTTATGAGTTATCCTTGTTTTTCATCAATGGAACGTCACTAAAATCTCAAACGTTAATGTCATAATAAAATTGGAAATTCTGAAATATACACCACTTATGAGCATATTTATCCCCTTAATTCAGTTTTGGTTGTTTTCAACATTTCATGAACTTATTTTCCTCCATCTTGATTTTTATGAGTTATCCCCGTTTTTCACGATAGAACGTCACGAAATCTCAAACGCAATGTCATAATAAAATTTTGAATACGAAGACACCACTTATGATATATTTATCCCCCTTAATTCACTTTGGTGGTTTAAATATTTCATGAACTTATTTTCCTTCTAGATTTTTAAGAAAGTTATGTTGTTTTCAATGAAAGGTCACGAACTCTCATAACACGCAAGTCATAATAAAATTTGAAATATTGAAACATACACCATTTATGAGCATATTTATCCTATTTTAATTCACTTTGGTGGTTTATAACATTTAGTGAACTTATTTTTCTCCTTCTCGATTCTTGGTGAGTTATCGTTGTTTTCAATGGAAGATCATGAAATCTTTAAACGCAATTCTCATTATAAAGTTTTATATTGAATCTTACACAACTTATGAGCATATTTATCTCCTTAATTCACTTTGGTGGTTTTCAACATTTCAGTAACTTATTTTTCTCCTTCTCGATTCTTACAGTTATCACGTTTTCAATGGAAGATAATGAAATCTCAAACGCAGTTCTCATTATAATGTTTTATATATTGAATCTGTACTCCACTTATGAGCATATTTATCCCTTAATTCACTTTTTGTGGTTTTCAACATTTCATTAACTTATTTTCCTCCATCTTGATTTTGGTGAGTTATTTAGCCTTTCTAATGGAACGTCATCAGTATTTCAAACGCAATGTCATAATAAAATTTGAAATATTGAAACATACACCACTTATGAGCATATATATATCCCCTTAATTCACTTTGGTGGTTTTCAACATTTCAGGAACTTATTTTCCTCCATCTTGATTTTTATTAGTTATCACCGTTTTCAATGGAACGTCACGAAATATCGAAATCTAATGTCATAATATTAAATTTGAAATATTAAAACATACACCACTTATGAGCATATTTATCCCATTAATTCACTTTGCGGTTTTCAGTTTGATTTCAAAGTAAACTTATTATTTTTCTCCTTCTTATCTCTATGAGTTATCGCTGTTTTCAATGGAAGAGCATGAAATTTCGAAATGCAATTATCATTAAAATATTTTATATATTGAAACTTACACCACTTTTATGAGCATATTTATACCTTTAATTCACTTTGGTGGTTTTCTAAATATTTCATGAACTTATCTTTTTCCTTCTCGATTCTTATGAGTTATCACTGTTTTCAATGGAAGATCATGAAATTTCGAAATAAAATTATCATTATAATGTTTTATATATTTGAATTTATAACATAATTTATGAGCATATGCCATCCCTTAATTCACTTTGGTGGTTTTAAACATTTCATGAACTTATTTTCCTTTCTAGATTTTTATAAATTATACAGCTTTGAATAAAGGTCATTTAACTCTCAAAACGGTATGTCATAATAAAATTTGAAATATTAAAACATACACCACTTATGAGCATATTTATACCCTTAATTCACTTTGGTGGTTTTCAACATTTCAAGGAACTCTATTTTTTCCTTCTCGATTCTGTGAGTTATCGCTGTTTTCAATGGAAGATAATGAAATCTCGAAACGTTACAATTCTCATTATAAAGTTTTATATATATAATCTTACACCACTATATGATTATTTATCCTCTTTAATTCATTTTTGTGGTTTTCAACATTTCATGAACTTCAATATTTTCCTCCATTTTGATTTTTATGAGTTATCGCTTTTATTTTCAATGGAACGCTTACGAAATCTCAAATTTAGTATGTCATAATAAAATTGGAAATTCTGAAATATACACCACTTATGGGAGCATATTTATCCTCTTAATTCACTTTGCTGGTTTTCAGTATCTCATGAACTTATTTTCCTCCATCTTGATTTTTATGAGTTATCCCCTGCCAATGGAACGTCACGTAAATCTCTAAACGCAATGTCATAATAAAATTTGAAATATTGAAGCATACACCACTTACAGCATATTTATCCCCTTAATTCACTTTGGTGGTTTACAACATTTCATGAATTTCTATTTTCCTCTTTCTAGATTTTTATGAGTTATGTTGTTTTCAATGAAAGGTCACGAACTCTCAAAAATGCATGTCATAATAAAATTTGGGTAACATTGAAACATACACCATTTATGAGCATATTTATCCCATTAATTCACTTTGGTGGTTTTCAACATTTCATGAACTTATTTTTCTCCTTCTCGATTCTTATGAGTTATCAAGTAATTTTCAATGGAAGATCATGAAATTCCTAAACGCACTTTGTCATTATAAAGTTTTATATATTGAATCTTACACCACTTATGAACATATTTATCCCCTTAATTCACTTTGCGGTTTTCAACATTTCACATGAACTTATTTTTCTCCTTCTCGCATTCTTGGGCGAAGCATATCGTCAAGTTTTCAATCTGAAGACGCTTAAATTTCGAAATGAAATTATCATTATAATGTTTTATATATTGAATCTTACACCACTTATGAGCATATTTATCCCTTAATTCACTTTTTGGTTTTCAACATTTCATTAATTTATTTTCTCCATCTCGATTTTTGTTGTTGATTGTCGTTTTCAATCTAACGCCACTTAAATATCTAAACGCACGGTCATAATAAAATCGAGTCATTGAAACATACACCACTTATGAGCATATTTATCCCCTTAATTCACTCTCGGTGGTTTTCAACATTTCATTAACTTATTTTCTGCATTTTTATTAGTTTATGTTGCTTTCAATGAAATGTCACGTAACTTCATAAACTTGTATGTCATAATAAAATTTTGAAATACTGAAACATACAATTCACTTGTGAGCATAATTATCCCATTAATTCACTTTGGTGGTTTTCAAGATTTTATGAACTTATTTTCTCCTTCTGATTCTTATGAGTTATCGCATTGCTTTTCAATGGAAGATCATGAAATTTCAAATAAAATTATCATTATAATGTTTTATTTATTGAATCTGTATAACCACTTATGGAGCATATTTATCCCCTTAATTCACTTTGGTGGGCTTTCAAAAGATTTGCATGAACTTATTTTCCTCCGTTTGATTTTTATTTTAGCTTATCACTGCTTTCAATCAAGATCACTTAATCTCCAACTAATTGTCATTTATAAACTTTTATATATTGAATCTTGCTAATATTTATGAACATATTTATCCCCTTAATTTACTTTGGTGGTTTTCAACATTTCATGAACTTATTTTCTCCTCTCGATTCTTATGAGTTATCGCTGTTTTCAATGGAAGACGAATTTTCGAAATAAAATTACTTACTTTCATAATGTTTTATATATTGAATCTTACACCACTTATGAAAGTATATTTATCCCCTTTTGATTCACTTTGGTGGTTTTCAACATTTCGATGAACTTATTTTCCTCCATCTTGATTTTATGAGTTATTATCTCGCTTTTCAATGGAACTAGCGAAATTTCGAAACGGGAATACCATATAATAAAATTTGAAATATTGAAACATACACCACTTATTAAAGCATATTTATCCCCTTAATTCACTTTGGTGGTTTTCAACATTTCATGAACTTAATTTCCTCTCTTTCGAGATTTTTAAGGAGTTATCGTTGTTTTCAATGAAAGGTCACGAATCTCAATATGTGTCATAATAAAATTTGAAATATTAAAACATACACCACTTATGAGCATATTTATACCCTTAATTCACTTCTTTTAGGGTTTTCAACATTTCATGAACTTAGTTTTCTCCTTCGATTCTTATGAGTTATCGCTGTTTTCAATGGAAGATAATGAAATTCAAACGCAATTCCTCATTATAAAGTTTTATATGTTGAATCTTACACCACTTATGAGCATATTTATCCCCTTAATTCACTTTTGTGGTTTTCAAATATTTCATTAACTTATTTTCCTCCATCTTGATTTTTATGAGTTATCATTGTTTTCAATGGAACGTCACGAAATATCGAAACGCAATGTCATAATAAAATTTTAAAAAATATTAAAACATACACCACTTATGAGCATATTTATCCCATTAATTCACTTTGCTGGTTTTCAACATTTCATGAACTTATTTTTTTCTTTTCGATTTTATGAAGCATCGCCGTTTTCAATGGAAGATCATGAAATTTCGAAATAAAATATATCATTATAATGTTTTCATATATTGAATCTTACACCACTTATGAGCATATTTATCCCTTGAATTCACTTTGGTATTATAAATATTTCAAGAACTTATTTTCCTCTTTCGAGATTTTTATGAGTTATGTTGTTTTCAATGAAAGGTCACGAACTCTCAAAACTGGGTGCATGTCATAATAAAATTTGAAATATTAAAACATACAATTCACTTATGAGCATATTTATACTTTGTTCACTTTATATTTCAACATTTCATGAACTAGGCTTTTTTCTCCTCTCGATTCTTATGAGTTATCGCTGTTACAATGGAAGATAATGAAATCTCGAAAACGTAATTCTCATTATAAAGTTTTATATGTTGAATTTTACACCACTTAAGGAGCATATTTATCCCCTTAATTCACTTTTTGTGGTTTTCAACATTTCATTAACTTATTTTCCTCCATCTTGATTTCTTTTTTATGAGTTATCACTGTTTTCACGGAACGTCACGAAATATCGAAACGCAATGTCATAATAAAATTTGAAATATTAAAACATACACCAATTTATGAGCATATTTATCCCATTAATTCACTTTTGGTTGTTAACATTTCATGAACTTATTTTTTTCTCCTTCTGATTTCAGGAGTTACATTGCTGTTTAATGGAAGATAATGAAATCTCGAACGCAATTCTCATTATAATGTTTTATATATTAGAATCTTACACCACTTATGAGCATATTTATCCCCTTTAATTCACTTTTGTGGTTTTCAAATATTTTCATTAACTTATTTTTCCTCCATCTTGATTTTGCGTATTATCACGGTTTTCAATGGAACGCTCACGAAATATCAAACGCAATGTCATAATAAAATTTGAAATATTGAAACATACACCACTTATGAGCATATTTATCCCCTTAATTCACTTTGGTGGTTTTCAACATTTCAGGAACTTATTTTCCTCCATCTTGATTTTTATGAGTTATCACCGTTTTCAATGGAACGTCACGAAATATTGAAACGCAATGTCATAATAAAATTTGAAATATTGAAATATATAATTCACTTATGAGCATATTTATCCCCTTAATTCATTTTGGTGGTTTTCAACATTTCATGAAGCTTTCTCCATCTTGATTTTTATGAGTTATCACTGTTTTCAATGGAACGTCACGAAATATCGAAACGCAATGTCATAATAAAATTTGAAATATTAAAACATACACCACTTATGAGCATATTTATCCCATTAATTCACTTTGGTGGTTTTCAACATTTCATGAACTTATTTTTCTCCTTCTCGGACATTCTTATGAGTTATCGCTGTTTTCAATGGAAGATCATGAAATTTCGAAATACAATTATCATTAAAATATTTTATATATTGAAACTTACACCACTTATGAGCATATTTATACCTTTAATTCACTTTGGTGGGTTTTCAAATATTTATATGAAATTTATTTTCGATTCTTATGAGTTATCACAGTTTTCAATGGAAGATCATGAAATTTCGAAATAAAAATTACTTTCATGAGTATTGTTTTATATATTGAATCTTACACCACTTATGAGCATATTGATTCCCTTAATTCACTTTGGTGGTTTTAAAGATTTCATGAACTTATTTTCCTCTTTCGAGATTTTTAGAAAGCATGTTGTTTTCAATGAAAGGTCACGAACTCTCAAAATGATGTCAAGTAATAAAATTTGAAATTCTGAAATATACAATTCACTTATGAGCATATTTATCCCCTTTTAATTCACTTTGGTGCTGCTGCACATTTCATGAACTTATTTTCTCCATCTTGATTTTTATGAGCATCTTTGTTTTCAACAGGAACGTCATCAAATCCTCAAACTAATGTCATAATAAAATTTGAAATATTGAAGCATACACCACTTATGAGCATATTTATCCCCTTAATTCACTTTGGTGGTTTTCAACATTTCATGAACTTATTTTCTTCTAGATTTTTATGAGTTATGTTGTTTTCAAAATGAAAATGTTGAATTTAATAACAACAGTAAGTCATAATAAAATTTGAAATATTGAAACATTATACCATTTATGAGCATATTTATCCCATTAATTCACTTTGGTGGTTTTCAACATTTCAAGTGAACTTATTTTTCTCCTTTCTTTATCTTTATGAGTTATCGTTGTTTTCAATGGAAGATCATGAAATTTAAACGCATCTCTTATTATAAAGTTTTATATATTGAATCTTACACAACTTATGAGCATATTTATCCCCTTAATTCACTTTGGTGGTTTTCAACATTTCATGAACTTATTTTTCTCCTTCGATTCTTATGAGTTATCAGCTGCTTTCAATGGAAGATAATGAAATCTCGAAACGCAGTTCTTTAATATAATGTTTATATATTGAAACTTACACCACTTATGAGCATATTTATCCCCTTAATTCACTTTGGTGGTTTTCAACTATTTCATGAACTTATTTTCTCCATCGCCGATTTTTATGAGTTATCATTATTTTCAATGGAACGGTCACGAAATATCGAAAAACGAATGTCAGTGATAAAATTTGAAATATTGAAACACATACACCACTTATGAGCATATTTATCCCCTTAATTCACTTTGGTGGTTTTCAACATTTCATGAACTTATTTTTCCTCCTTCTCGATTTTTATGAGTTATCGTTGTTTTCAATGGAACGTCGTTCTTGAAAATCTCGAAACGCATGATGTCATAATAAAATTTGAAATATTGAAACATACACCACTTATGAGCATATTTATCCCATTAATTCACTTTGGTGGTTTTCAACTACATTTCATGAACTTATTATTTTCACTCATACTTCGATTCTTATGAGTTATCGATCGTTTTCAATGGAAGATCACACGAAATTTCTAACATGCAATTATCATTAAAATATTTTGATATATTGAAACTTACACCACTTATGAGCATATTTATCCCTTTAATTCACTTTGGTGGTTTTCAACATTTCATGAACTGTATCTTTTTCCTTGCACCAGATTCTTATGAGTTATCGCTGTTTTCAATGGAAGATCATGAAATTTCAAAGCACGCAAATTATCAATATAATGTTTTATATATTGAAACTTACACCAACTTATGAGCATATTTATCCCCTTAATTCCACTTTGGTGGTTTTCAACATTTTCATGAACTTATTTTCCTCCTTCGAGATTTTTATGAGTTATCAGCACTGTTTTCAATGGAAGGTCATGAAATCTCAAACGCAATGTCATAATAAAATTTGAAATATTTAAACATACACCACTTATGCGGAGCATATTTATCCCCTTAATTCACTTTGGTGGTTTTCACCATTTCATGAACTTATTTTTCTCCTTCTCGATTCTCTAAGGAGTTATCGTTGTTTTCAATGGAAGATCATGAAATCTCAACACTTAATGTTTCATTGTTATAAAGTTTTATATGTTGAACTTACTTATACCCACTTATGAGCATATTTATCCCCCTTAATTCACTTTGGTGGTTTTCAACACTGTTATCATTGAACTTATATTTTCCCTCCATCTCGATTTTTATGAGTTTATCGATGTTTTCAATGGAACGGTCACGAAATCTCGAAGCGCCCAATGTCATAATAAAATTTGAAATATTGAAATATACACCACTTATGAGCATATTTATCCCCTTAATTCACTTTGGTGGTTTTCAACATTTTCATGAACTTATTTTCCTCCTTCTTCGATTTTTATGAGTTATCAGCTGTTTTCCAATGGAACGGTCACGAAATCTCGAAACGCAATGTCATAATAAAATTTTGTAAATATATTGAAACATACACCACTGTATACAAGGAGCATATTTATCCCTTAGACGTTCACTTTTGGTGGTTTTCAACATTTCATGAACTTCAATTTTGCTCCTTTCTTGATTTCTTATGAGTTATCGTTGTTTTTTCAATGAAAGGTGCAAATCGAAACTCTCAAACAATCTGCATAATAAATTTTGATATATTGAAACATACACCACTTATTGAGCATATTTATCCCATCTAATTCACTTTGGTGGTTTTCAACATATTCATGAACTTATTTTTTTCTCCTTCTCGATTCTTATGAGTTACTCGTTGTTTTCAATGGAAGATCATGAAATCTCAAGCACTTAATGTCATTACCTTAAAGTTTTATATATTGAATCTTACCACCACTTATGAGCATATTTATCCCCTATAATTCACTTTGGTGGTTTTCAACATTTCATGAACTTATTTTGCGGTCCTTCTCGATTCTTATGAGTTATCATTGTTTTTTCAATGGAAGAGTCATGAAATTTCTAAATGCAATTAATGTCATTATAATGTTTTATATATTGAATCTTACACCACTTATGAGCATATTTATCCCCTTAATTCACTTTGGTGGTTTTCAACATTTCATGAACTTATTTTTCCTCCTATCTTGATTTTTATGAGTTATCACTCGTTTTCAATGGAAGAGTCCACGAAATATCGAAACGCAATGTCATAATTAAAATTTGAAATATTGAAACATACACCACTTATGAGCATATTTATCCCCTTAATTCCTCTTTGGTGTGGTTTTCAACATTTCATGAACTTATTTTTCCTCTTTCTAGATTTTTATGAGTTATGGTTGTTTTCAATCAGAAAGGTCACGAACTCTCAAACTGCCAATGTCATAATAAAGTTTGAAATATTGAAACATACACCACTTATATGAGCATAATTTTATCCTGGCCTTAATTCTACTTTGGGCCAGACTTGACTCATAGGCAAATTGACGGTTTTCAACATTTCATAGAACTTATTTTCTCTTCTGATTCTTATGAGTTATCGCTGTTTTCAATGGAAGATCATGAAATATCGAAATAAAATTATCATTATAATGTTTTATATATTGAAACTTACACCACACTTTATGAGCATATGTTATCCCCTTTTTTAATTCACTTTCCTTTGGTGGTTTTCAACACTTGTTTCCATGAACTATATTTTCCTCCTTCTTGATTCTTGCATGAGTTATCACAAGTTTTCAATGGGAATCCATCATGAAATCTCAAACGCATAGTATCATTATAAAGTTTTATACTATTGGAATCTTACACCATTTATGAGCATATTTATCCCCTTAATTCACTTTGGTGGTTTTCAACATTTCATGAACTTATTTTCTCCTACTCGATTCTTATGAGTTATCGCGCTGTTTTCAATGGAAGATCATGAAATTTCGAAATAAAATTACTAATAATGTTCGATATATTGAATCTTACACCATGCTTATGGGCATATTTATCCCCTTAATTCACTTTGGTGGTTTTCAACATTTCATGAACTTATTTTCCTCCATCTGATTTTTATGAGTTATCGATGTTTTCAATGGAACGTCACGAAATCTCAAACGAATGTTGTCATAATAAAGTTTGAAATATTGAAACATACACCACTTATGAGTACATATTTATCCCCCATAGATTCACTTTTGGTGGGTTTTCAACATTTCATGAACTTATTTTTCTTCCTTAGATTCTTATGAGTTATGTCATGTTTTCAATGAAAGGTGCACGAACTACCGAATACGGTATGTCATAATAAAATTTGAAATATTGAAACATACACCACTTATGAGCATATTTATACCCTTAATTCACTTTTGGTGGTTTTGGAAACATTTCATGAACTTAGTTTTCTCCTTTTAGGATTCTTATGAGTTATCGCTTTGTTTTCAATGGAAGATAATGAAATCTCAAACGCAATTCTCATTATAAAGTTTTATATATTGAATCTTACACCACTTATGAGCATATTTATCCCCCTTAATTCACTTTGGTGGTTTTCAACATTTCATGAACTTATTTTGTTCCATCTTATCGATTCTTATGAGTTGCTAAGCACTGTTTTCAATGGAAGGTGATGCAGCCCTAGTCTCTGAAGCATCACCAACAATTGTCTAGACTATGCATTCTCAGCTCATTTAAGGAGCACCTCCGAAGTGGAATCAACCTAAACGTAGCTCTAAATGAAGAAGTTATGGCTTATACAACACTTTAAAGGCAAACAGACTCAGAATCTGCTGGATTTGGACCGCTGTAGCATTCGTCCGGAGAATTCCAATGCAAGACCATGAAGAACCGAGCAATGAGGAAACATGTTCTGGAATCTTTGACTCAAGGCAAGCCGTGAGAGTTGGAATCAGGTCAATAGCTGCTCTGGATCAAAAGTTATGATTTTTCCAAAACGACAGTGCATTCTACACCGTCTCATTTGGAAGCTGCCGGATTCGGAATGCTACAATCATATGTTTGGAACTGGGAGAGGGGGCCTTCGACGATACTAGAGCCTCTCCTCAACAGCAAGACACGTGCATCTAGTGTCTTCAATTGTCCTCATACTTATAGTGAAGACACATACAAGACGCAGGCATGAATCAGGAATTGTAATCTTTTTCCTTATCTTAAGTTTTCCACACCGGGTTTTTCGAGAGAAGGTTTTAACTTGAGGTAACACCCTTAGTGCGCATTCATTTCAGGGGACTTGTTCTCCAGTCTAATACATACCCTCCATAAGCCCATGAATACTTCAGTATCAAGAGATATGCACGAAAATAAAGAGGAGCCCATGTTGTTCCAAACTTTCAGCATTTTTGAGTTATTTCCTTTTGCAAGTCTTGTTCGCTGCTCTTAAAGTTCATTGTTGTTTCTATTGAAACTACTTGCTGTTTTTGCTTTATTTGTGACGTTTTTCACCTAGGGTTGTGTTATAAGGCTTCCCCCAGGCTCTGCACCTTGTATCATTAAGCTAAGTTTTAACCTAAAGAAAATTGAGTTTATTCTTGTAGCAGAAAGCACTCGCAACTAAGCCTTCGTTCTTCTCTTGTTTTGATTGAGTAATTGCACTTCAAACCTGAGAATCTCACGTGTTTATCACAGCATTTCCGCATCTTGTGTGGCCTCACATCGATCCACTACGCTCTCCTTCAAGATTGAGCATCTCTTTGAAGAAGAACAACACACCGTTGAAGAAGACTTGGTGTGACTCCAATCTCATCTTCAGCTTTCAAGCTTTCAACCTTTGCTGCCTTGTGCTGCTGTCCTTTCGTTAGTGACTCCTGAGCGTGTATCATTTTGGCATCAGAGCCAAAAGCTCCTATCCATCAGGTTGTATTCATCCAACACTTTATCCCTTTAATTCTCTCTGTTTTGCTGTTTACGTGCCATTAATCAAAAACCAAAATAAAAATCTACCGCTTTTCTTTTGTTTGAATCATTTGTTTGCTTATGTTTTTGGGTTGTTAGTTGTTTTGTTTTGTCACCTTAGAAAAAAATCCAGAAAAAAGAAGAAGATAGGAGCGTTTAGGTTGAAGTTTTAAAAATCCAATTAGTTTCATAAGAGTGTTTCACCCCGTTTAATCTGCTGGTTTCTGTTTTATGAATCTCTGTGTATTTTTGTTGCAGTTCCGTTTGATCATTTTAACCGAATCTGAATCATTTTGGGAAGCATAACTTGTATTAAGTTGTTTGCAACATTAGAGCACCTGAATTTCGTGGCTGTTAGGTGGCTGCTAAAGGAAGAAGATAAATTTTGGAAATTAGGCTTTAGGGAGAATTAAGTGCGCTTTCCTTTTCTGCTTTAAATGCATTTCCTTCTGTTTTAAATTTGAATTTCTATTTTGGATTAGAGCTGAAATTCGACCACCTTATAAAAAAGAAATAGGAATCGTTAATTGCCTGAGCTGAAGTGGTTATGAGCTATTTTGTTGATTGTTTATTGCAATTTTCGGATTACACTTATCGCTTGTGACAAAACTCTCACTTCCCACATAACTAAGCGAATTTTAATTTCGTTTTTATGGTGGCAAATAATCACTTGGAACATAACTTATGAGTATAAAGAAGAAGATAAGAGGATTACAACACATCTGAAGTTGATTGGGGAGAAGAAGAATTCGAACCTGGAAAGTGATTTTCAAGAGGAGGCCATGGGCGTGGAGGAAGCCATCACTATCTTGGGAAGAGAAGGATAATTGTGATGCTGAAACATGGAGTGACGAAACTGATTCTAACATCGGTTATGGAGATGATCTTGGACGTGAAGAAGAGTTTGAACATGAACCATCATACCCGAACCGCACTAAACTGTTATCCAAAGCCATGGCTCATGGAACCTCACTACTGCCATTCTTTCATCCCACTTACAAATCCAAATCCAGAATATATTATAGCTATTGGAACTAAGTTTTGGACCTGTATTCTTTGTTTTGATTGATTATCCACAATGGGAACTGCATGCATAAGTACTTCTGGTACTACGTATTCCCCATGAAGAGAAGTCATTAATTGCCCTTGGACAACTCAAAAAGGGGAAGCATTGGGCGGTGATTGTGATTTATATAATCGATGGCATTACAAAGAGCCGAAAATCAGAACATGGGAAGAACTAAATAAAGATGCGTAAGAGGTATTCACTACAGGAGCTGCCGCAACAACACCAAACAAGTAGCAACAACCCTACAATGCCCATTCAAACAACAACCAGAATGAGAAAAGGGTAAAGCTAGAAGTGCACTTAACTTGAAGGAAGAAATGGATGAGTTAAATAAGTCCGTTGAACATCTCATTTCTGCGATTAAACGTCAACGGCCCAAAGGTTGTTGAGACAGTCTAGGTACGAAGGAAGAGTTGGACTCAACAAAGGATATGCCAAAACTTTAGAAGGATTAAAACTCGCTTCCAAGATGTAGTCTCAAAAACAAAGAAGCGATCATGAGGATAATGGCACCCGAAGGTACATGTTGTGTCTTAAAAATCTTTAGAACTAACGTGTTACAGATGTAATCAACCAGGACACGGCCGCTGCTCCGCGCCTGTAAGAGAAACGTCATCAACACTAACACTAAGGCAACGAAATTGAGCCGACCAAGAAGTCATTGCCAAACATTGATGGAACCTCTTCAGGTTAGTACAATAGATACTCTTCTCAATTTTAGACAAGAAACGTTGAGCCTTATTGGTAAATATACACGTCCAATAAAGCAAAAGAATCATTAGATACTGAACAGATTCAAGAAATTGCTTTAAAACTCAAATGAGAAAATACTACATACTAATGATATGGTTCAAATTAAAACTTGTCCACCTGATTTCTATGATTCAATGATTGTTTTAACACACTTGTCTAGTGCCCAAAAAAGGTTGAAAAGTTTCAGGTGCTGCAAGGAGACCATTACAGATCAAGAGGAGTTTCTAATCAAATTGAATAAGTCCATGGAGAAGTGACACCAAGGTTGAACAGAGTTACATGGTAGAGATGATGAGAGTGATGATGACCCCCTGGGATTGTAAGAAGAACCACCTGATGCACATCTTAAGATCATAACAAAACTGATACAAACTACCATGTTAATCCCAGCCCCACATATATGCTAGGTAAGTACGTAAACTCATTAATCGTATGTGATTCTGATTTGCTCTATACTTGCGCAGCAGATATCTTGATCACATCATTTCAATCAAAGAGGAACTTGATCAACACCAACAATCCCAAATCCAAGGAGGAAACATAAAGGGGAATTAAAAGGCAATATAAGAGATATTGGTGGAGACCCACCTGGAATCAAATACATGGCGATCCCTCTCACCTAATGCTGATGAAGGAGGAACCTCTAGACTTACTTAAACATTTCCTACAAATCCAGCCTCGAGGAAAGTTTGTTTTTTTGAGGACAAACCTTCTTGAAGAGGGAGGAATGACGAGCCCTAGCTTCTGAAGCATCAACAACAATTGTCTTGACTATGCTCTCAGCTCATTTAAGGAGCACTGAAGTGGAATCAACCCAAACGCATCTCAAACGAAGAAGTGCACAGACATAAGACAGATGGACCAGAATCTGTCGGATTTGGACCGCTGCATTTTCGTCGGAGAATCTGGCCAGACCATGAAGAACCGAGCAATGAGGAGACATGTTCTGGGAATCTTGATTCAAAGACGAAGCCGGAGAGTTGGAATCAAGTCAATAGCTGCTCTGGATCAAAAGTTATGATTTTTCCAAAACGACGGATTCTACACCGCTCTCATTTGGAAGCTGCCGGATTCGAATGCTACAATCATATGTTTGGAATCCGAGAGCCTTCCACGATACTTAGGAGCCTCCTCAACAGCAAGACATGTGCATCTAGTGTCTTCACTGTCCTCATATAGTGAAGACACACAAAGACGGCTAAGGAATTGTACTCTTTTTCCTTATCTTAAGTTTTCCCACTGGGTTTTTCTGAGAAAGGTTTTAACGAGGCAACACTTTAGTGCGCATTCCAGGGTTTGTTCTCAGTCTAATACATCCTCCACAAGCCCATGAATACTTCAGTATCAAGAGATATGCACGAAAATAAAGAGGAGCCCATGTTGCTCCAAACTTTCCATTTTTTGAGTTATTTCCTTTTTCTTGCAAGTCTTGTTGTTTCGGCTGAAACTACTTGCTGTTTTGCTTTATTTGTGACGCTTTTTCACCTAAAGAGGTTATAAAACCCCTAGGTCGCATCTTGCATCGAAAGCAAGTTTTAACCTAAAGAAAATTGAGTTATTCTTTAGAAAGGCAGCAGCCTTCCCTTGCTCTTCTCTTGTTTTGATTGAGTAATTGCACTCTCAAACCTATAACTCCGATGTTTGTCACAAGACTTCCGCATCTTGTGTGGCCTCACATCAATCCACTCGTTCTCCTTCAAGACGAGCATCTCTTTGAAGAAGAACAACACCGTTGAAGAAGACTTGGTGTGACTCCAATCTCATCTTCAGCTGTCAAGCCAACCTTTGCTGCCTTGTGCTGCTGTCCTTTTTGGTGTGACTCTGATATGTATCACTGAAAAGACATTAAGAGTTTTCAATGGAACGCTCACGAAATATCGAAACGCAATGTCATAATAAAATTTGAAATATTAAAACATACACCACTTATGAGCATATTTATCCCATTAATTCAATTTTGGTTGTTTTCAACATTTCATGAACTTATTTTTCTCCTTCTCGATTCTTATGAGTTATCGCTTGTTTTCACGGAAGATCATGAAATTTCAAATAAAATTATCATTATACGTTTTATATATATTGAATCTTACACCACTTATGAGCATATTTATCCCCTTAATTCACTTTGCGGTTTTAAACATTTCATGAACTTATTTTCCTTTCAGGTTTTGCAGTTATGTTGCTTTCAATGAAAGGTCACTAACTCTCAAAACGGTATGTCATAATAAAATTTGAAATTATTAAAATATATACTCATTTATGAGCATATTTATACCCTTTTTTTTAATTCACTTTGGTGGTTTTCAACATTTCATGAACTTATTTTTCTCCTTTCGATTCTTATGAGTTATCGCGTTTTTTTTCAATGGAAGATAATGAAATCTCAAACGTACTCATTATAAAGTTTTATATGTTGAATCTTACACCACTTATGAGCATATTTATCCCTTAATTCACTTTTGTGGTTTTCAACATTTCCCCATTAACTTTATTTTTTCTCTCCATCTTGATTTTTATGTATTAACACGTTTTCAATGGAACGTCACGAAATATCGAAAACGCAATGTCATAATAAAATTTGAAATATTAAAACATACACCACTTATGAGCATATTTATCCCATTAATTCACTTTGGTTGTTTTCAACATTTCATGAACTTATTTTTCTCCTTCTCGATTCTTAGAGAGTTACCGCGTTTTCAATGGAAGATAATGAAATCCTCAAAACGCAATTCTCATTATAATGTTTTATATATTGAATCTTACACTCACTTATGATATTTTTATCCCCTTAATTCACTTTTGTGGTTTTCAACATTTCATTAACTTATTTTCCTCCATCTTGATTTTTATGAGTCACTGTTTTCTTACGGAACGTCACGAACATCAACGCACAAGCCACAATAAAATTTTGAAATATTGGAAACATACACCAATTTCATGAGCATATTTATCCCCCTTAATTCACTTTTTGGTGGTTTTCTAAAGATTTCATGAACCTATTTTCCTCCATCTTGATTTTTATGTATATCACTGCTTTTCAATGGAACGTCACGAAATATCGAAACGCAATGTCATAATAAAATTTGAAATATTAAAACATACACCACTTATGAGCATATTTATCCCATTAATTCACTTTTAAGTTGTTTTCAACATTTCAAGAACTTATTTTTCTCCTTTCTCGATTCTTATGAGTTATCGCTGTTTTCAATGGAAGATAATGAAATCTCAAACGCACCTCATTATAATGTTTTATATATTGAATCTTACACCACTTATGAGCATATTTATCCCCTTAATTCACTTTTGTGGTTTTCAACATTTCATTAACTTATTTTCCTCCATCTTGATTTTGCGTGAGTTACTCACCGCTCTTAACGAACGTCACGAAATATCAAAACGCAATGTCATAATAAAAATTTGAAATATTGAAACATACACCATTTATGAGCATATTTATCCCACATCTACTTTGGTGGTTTTCTAACATTTCTAAGTGAACTTATTTTTCCTCCTTCTCTTTCATTCTTATGAGTTATCGTTGCTCAATGGAAGATCATGAAATTCCCGAAACGCAATTCTCATTATAAAGTTTTATATATTGAATCTTACACCAATTTATGAAACTATTTATCTCCTTAATTCACTTTGGTGGTTTTCAACATTTCATGAACTTATTTTTTCTCCTTTCGATTCTTATGAGTTATCGCTGTTTTGAATGGAAGATCATGAAATTTCAACAAAATTATCATTATAAGACATGTTTTATATATTGAATCTTTACACCACTTAAGGAGCATATTTATCCCCTTAATTCACTTTTGTGGTTTTCAACATTTCATTAACTTATTTTCCTCCATCTTGATTTTTATGAGTTATCACTGTTTTCAATGGAACGTCACGAAATATCGAAACGCAATGTCATAATAAAATTTTGAAATATTGAAACATACACCACTTATGAGCATATTTATCTTTAATTCACTTTGGTGGTTTTCAACATTTCATGAACTGGCTTTTCCTTTTCTAGATTTTTATGAGTTATGCTGTTTTCAATGCAAGCCACGAACTCTCTAAACTGTAATATCATAATAAAATTTGAAATATTGAAACATACACCATTTACAGCATAATTGTCCTATTAATTCACTTTGGTGGTTTTCAACATTTCATGAACTTATTTTTCTCCTTCTTGATTCTTATGAGTTATCGCTATTTTCAATGGAAGATCATGAAATTTTGAAATAAAATTATCATTATATTGTTTTTATTTATTGAATCTTATGACCACTTATGAGCATATTTATCCCCTTAATTCATTTTTGGTGGTTTTTAAATATTTCATGAACTTATTTTTCTCCGTTTTGATTTTTATGAGTTATCACCGCTTTCAATGGAAGATCAGCAAAATCTCAAACGCACTAGATTATAAACCTTTATATATTGAATCTTACACCATTTATGAACATATTTAACCCTCTAATTTACTTTGGTGGTTTTCAACATTTCATGAACTTATTTTTCCTTCTCGATTCTTATGAGTTACTCTATGTTTTCAATGGAAGATCATGAAATTTCGAAATAAAATTACGATTATAATGTTTTATATATTGAATCTTACACCACTTATGAGCATATTTATCCCCTTAATTCACTTTTGGTGGTTTTCGAAGCATTTCATGAACTTATTTTTCTCCTTCTCGATTCTTATGAGTTATCGCTATGGAATTTGAAGATCATGAAATTTCAAATAAAACATTATTATAATGTTTTATATATTGAATCTTACACCACTTATGAGCATTATTTATCCCCTTAATTCACTTTTTGTGGTTTTCAACATTTCATTAACTTATTTTCCTCCCATCTTGATTTTTATGAGTTTATCACTGTTCAATGAACGTCACCAATATCGGAATACAATGTCATAATAAAATTTGAAATATTGAAACATACACCACTTATGAGCATATTTATCCCTTAATTCACTTTTGGTGGTTTTCTAAATATTTCAGGAACTTATTTTCCTTCAGATTTTTAAGGAAGTTATCGTCGCTTTCAATGAAAGGTCACGAACTCGCTAAACGCTACGTCATAATAAAATTTGAAATATTGAAACATACACCATTTATGAGCATAATTATCCCATTAATTCACTTTGGTGGTTTTCAACATTTCAAGGAACTTATTTTTCTCCTTCTTGATTCTTATGAGTTATCGCTGTTTTCAATGGAAGATCATGAAATTTTGAAATAAAATTACTATTGTAATGTTTTATTTATCAATCTTACAACACTTATGAGCATATTTATCCCCTTAATTCACTTTGGTGGTTTTCAACATTTGGCGAACTTATTTTCCTCCGCTTTGATTTTTAGCAGTGATTACCGTTTTCAATGGAAGATCATGAAATCTCAAACGCAATTGCATTGTCCTCTTTTATATATTGAATCTTACACCATTTATTAACATATTTATCCCCTTAATTTACTTCTGCTTTTCAACATTTCACAACTTATTTTCTCCGTTCGATTCTTAAGAGAGTTATCGATGTTTTCAATGGAAGATCATGAAATTTCAAATAAATTACGATTATAATGTTTTATATATTGAATCTTACACCACTTACGAGCATATTTATCCCTTAATTCACTTTGGTGGTTTTCAACATTTCATGAACTTATTTTCCTCCATCTTGGGTTTTTATGAGTTATCTCTGCTTTTCACCTTAACGTCACGAAATCTCTAAACGCAAATGTCATAATAAATTTGGAAATTCTGAAATATACACCACTTATGAGCATGGATCCCCTTAATTCACTTTGGTTGTTTTCAACATTTCATGAACTTATTTTCCTCCATCTCGATTTTTATGAGTTATCTCGTTTTCAATGGAACGTCAATGAAATCTCGAAAACGCAATGTCATAATAAATTTGAAATAGCTAGCTACTACACCACTTATGAGCATATTTATCCCCTTAATTCTACACGTGGTGGGTTTTCAACATTTCATAAACTTATTTTCCTCTTTCTTTTCGTAGATTTCTTTATGAGTTATGTCAGCTTTCAATGAAAGGTCACGAACTCTCAAAAACGGTATGTCATAATAAAATTTGAAATATTAAAACATACACCACTTATGAGCATATTTATACCCTTAATTCACTTTGGTGGTTTTCAACATTTCATGAACTTATTTTTCTCCTTCTCGATTCTGCGAGTTATCGCGTTTTCAATGGAAGATAATGAAATCTCAAACGCAATTCTCATTATAAA